>PVJD01019694.1:0-11107 GCA_004026545.1 Mormoops blainvillei
AAGCACCCAGTTCCCCTCTTATTAGTTGATTTCCAATTCTCTGGACAGTCTCTTTCAGCTGGACTGTGGGCTTTGATCCAGTCTGTGAATACATTACCTGCCTCTGTAGATGGCCAGGGCAGGGGTCCCCAGTTCAGAATGTACAAGCTTTCTGGATGTATGAAACAAAGCACAACAGAGCGAGAACAAAGCTGACCGTCTGGAAGGCTGTAGGAAGTGGTGACTAGAGGCTCTGCCCAAAGGGACGGCTTCTACTTAGCTCCTGGCACTGAGAAACTAGTGTTTCCAGACCCGATTTGTTTAAGAAGCTGATTTTTAAACAAGGCAACTAATTCATAGTAAGACACAAAACAAAATCTCAAAACAAGCAGCAGAAACATTTTTCTCTATGTGTGCATCAAACAAAAACATATCTGTAGGCTCCACTGGCCTGTGCATTTCTTTTTTGAGGGGAGCCTCTGTCTTATGATGTACAGGTGGAGGTAGGATTACTCCATATGGTTCTTGCATTTTTGGGGCCCTTTGAAAATCTCCATCTCCTAAAGCTAAGAAATGAAGAGGTCATCAAAGGGTTCATGTGGCCAGTGCTTTGCTGGGTGTGCCTTGCTGAATTTCACAATACAGAGACAGTTGGACATGTTAAATATTTTATTCACATTGTTTACAAACTATATCCACCTGGAAAACACATGAATCCAAAAATAGATTATTTTACAGTAATTCACATTTTTTATTAAAACAAGTTACTTTTGAAGTTGAACTCGAAGCATGGAGGTCCTCAGCCAGTGTTGTATGTGGTTCAGTGCCTTGCCAATGAAGCTTCCTGCTCTGGTGAAATAGAAGTCTCGGGTAGCCCACCTAGTCGTAGGTCACTAATGGCTTACCTGCCAGTGACCACTGAGAAATGTCAGTGCAGACTTTAACCCGTGAATGTTTAGTGGTGTAAATTCACCGTCACTATTTTTGTCAAGGAAGTTATGTGTTCCGGAACCTGAGTACACATCAGGTAGGAAGACAAAACAGAAGAGGCTCATAATTTAATTGGCCATCACAGGGTTGTCGGGACATTTCCAGTTCTATAAACAATTAATGTCTTGGCCACGGACAGAATCAATGTATTATGATTTTATCACATTGACCGCTGGAGTCATAGAAACAGTGGTGATTTGAAAATTGATGCAAGTACCTTTGCCTGTCTGACGCCCCCGCCAGTAGCAGAAGAGGGAATAAGCTCAGGAAGAATTAAGAACGTGTGTAATTTTAAGTGTGTTACTCTGGAAGGATGGCCGTGGGAGCTTTGCTGAGTGGCCACAAAGATGTTCTGGTTAAGAAACTTACTATTAACCTATGCTACATCCAATGATGTACCCGCCTGATGGCTTAGCTCTTTCACTAATTAAGAAGCTTTTCTATAGAATTTGACTTGAGCAATTTAAAATCTGCAGTATGTTTGTCTTACATCTCACCCCTTCCTATTACATGAACTACAAACTTAATCACTTTTTTTTCTTTGTGAGTTGCCACAGTTAAATGGGTGGAAACTTTTGAGCTTTTGGGATAGGAGCACTGCTTGAGTCCAGAGACAGAAGCAGATCATTTTTCTCTGAGCTGCCCCAGCTCTTGTGGTTCTGCCCCTCCTGAATAGGGAAGTCATGCGTGCCCAAGGTACCATGGAAGATCACCCCTCCTTCCCTCGGGTTAGAAAAAAGGAAGGCTTTCTTAAGGGTCGCTGCCATCACCCCCAAGTAGACAACAACTCTGAATCCAAATGTAAGCTGAGATGCAGAGAAATTTTATCAGGACGTTTGCAGGTTTAAAAAAAAAAAAGAAACCAAGACTTTCAAATGTCTATTGCAATCTGCTTGTTTGAAAAGAAAGAAATCCATAACACGAGCCGGACGATGGAGCAGATCATAGCTTATCTTCCTGCCACCCGTGTGCATTTTTTCCAAATTTGTACACTAACCTTCGGTCGACCCGTTCCAAAATTCCTGTTTTATAGTAGTACCTGTGAAAGACAGCAGAAGAGAAAGGTGGGGAGGGTTTGCACCCCAGGAAAACAACAGAACGTAAACACTCTCCTCATTCTTCTCAGGTGACAAGGCTGGTCTTTGGTTACCCTGGTATTTTCACACCCTGTTATCAACTTACACTTAAACCTTTCCCAGACATCTCGAAAACTAAACCTCACCACGTTCAGTTCAAAATGTGTTGTGTGTGTATGTGTGTGTGTGTGTGTGTGTATGAGAGAGACATGGCCCAGGTTCACAGTGATCCCCGGGGAACACTGCCAAGAGTGAAAAGGACAGCGTGTCCACTTGCAAACCATAATCCCACCTGTAACTGAGAGTTGAAGTGTTGTCCCATGACCTTTCGATTATCAGGAAAAAAGCTGCAAATACAATTTAATGTTCTACGGGTGGTCATTTTATATAACTGCCTGAAGGCGCATGGCATTTCGTGCTATTAACTTACCTCAGAGCTCTGCTCAACTTTTCATACGTCATTCTGTCATTTTTCTTCCTTTGTCCCCACATCTTTGCCAGGGCTTCTGATTTAACCACCCGAAAAATCCCTTGTTCCCTATCTTCCCATTCCAGAATACCGCAGTTTTCTTCGGGAGATAGAAGCAGGTCACGCACAAATTCCCATAGATGAGAACTTTGGAGGCCTTTTGAAGGAAAAAAAGTTAGTTAAGTTTTTTCTTTTTAGTTTTAGTTTTAAGAGAAGAGTTGTACAACTGCTCATTTACCATGAGAAGTGCTGCTTTGTGGGGTTACTCTCCATCATTACGACGGAATGCTGAACTCGGAACCTCACCGAGCAGTGAAATGTCTGTCTTGTAGTAGAGCAATTAAGAAGCACACACACAGGAACACCAAACTGACGTAGACTGGCAACACTGGTTCATGGGCTTTTCTTGCCTGGTGGAACCGTGGACTAATTCTTATAGAACTAATGAAATAACCATCAACTAATTTTTTTCATTCTTCTTTCTGACGGTCACCGTGGTTGTATTAAGATCCCATTAAGATCCCAGAGCCACAACAGTCTGGGTGGACCAATCCTACCATTACATTTTTTCATGAAAAGCTGGTATTTCTCTTATTCCACTATATTGTGCTTAAGACTGGTTCTGAAGTCCAACTGCCTGGGATTGGGCCGTGAATTCACCTCTTCCCAGCTCTGTAATCATAATCTCTCTAGTGGTCTGTAAAATGAGACAATAAGAGTCCCTACTTCATAGCCGAGGTTAGAGGATTATGACAATACAGATCAAGTGGCTAGAACCGAGCGCAGCAGGCTGGTTCTGCAATGGGCAGGTCATGGTTCAGGGAAAGGCTACCAGAATTGCCAACTCATTGTGTTTTCTCTGCTGTTGTCCCTGAGTACCTCAGTGAGAAGGACCCCCAGTCAACCAGGACAAGTTAGCCTTTATTCAATGTGGTTAGAACATGACTTCCTCATTTTATTTCTTACAGTTCCATTTCCAAGTGAAAAAGAAAGAACTGTGAATTTGATAACACTTATAAAAATCGTTGCTAGTTTCTTTACTACCTTCTTTGGGAAATAACCGGTCCCAATTAAACACTTGTTTTCAAAGCTTATGAAAGCAGGTTTACTTTGTCTCATGAATGGTTTAAAGAAATTAGAAATGAAAAGCGGTGTCTCTATACTTACTCGTTCGACTATGACTGTGACCGTCTTGACTTTTGATGCCACTTGTTTTCAAGCAACTCGAATCAGCATCTGAAATAGAATGATTTACAGCAGTAGGAAGGGATCTAGAAGCCACATTCAGACCTCAAATCACACCCAAGTGAGCAGATAGTAACTGAACACCTTTGTGGTAGAAGACACCATGCGAGGCGCTTCGGGTAATTAGCAGGTGGGAGGCGCAAAGGTGCCTACGGCTCAGTATTTGTGTTTCAGGAGAGTTTACATTCAACACCGGGACCTGCTCTGCACCAGGTTCTGGGCTCCGTGCTGGGGATACGAGAGTGAACAAGACAGACTTGATCCCTGATCATGTGGGATTTAAGGACTAATGGCCCAGGTAAAACATAAAGGCAACGAACAAATCCGCCGTGGTTTTAAGTGGAAATGGCATTAGATAGAGAGTGAAGGTGGAGGGAATTACCTGTTGTAGATAGGGCAGCCTGGGAGGGCCTCGTGAAAGGGGACATTTACTCCGAGACATAAAGATGTGAAGGAGCCACGTGAGGAGGAGACAGAGTGTTCCAGCAGGTGCAAGGCCAAGGACAGAGAGAGGACCGATGAGGCAGGTGTGTGGGTGCCCAGGAGAGAGTGGTGGGGGATGGTGCTGGGGAAGCAGGCCGCCGGCAGGCCATGTAGGGCCTTCTTTGTGGAACTTTGGATTTTATTCTCAGTGAAGTGAAGACTTTGGGGTTTGACAAGTTTCACGTTTTAAGAACGTCTCTCTGGCTAGTGCATGGAGGACAGACTGGAAGGAACACAAGTAAAAGCAAAGAGACCAGGGCCTAGCTCTGTGCCTGACACACAGTAGGTGTTCAACAGATGTTTGTCGAATGAATGAACCAATGAATGAATGAATGAAAGGAGCAAGAAAGAAATTGATGAGGGAAGCAAAGCAATTAAGGGCTTCAGATTTAGACACAGTGGGTTGCCTATCACCTAACCCTGTTACCTTAGTCTCTAAGCTTTTGTTTCTACCCCTATAAAAAGGCTGTGGTACTAGGTCTTGTCTTACAGGGTCATAGAAAAAAATGACCTGAGACAGTATCTATAAAGATTCTAGAAAATAATAATAAATGCTAGCTGCTATTATTATTATTGTACTGACTCTAGTTGTAGCTAGTTATATATTCAGGTAAAGGACTTATGGGACACAATATTCCTTCCTAGCTCATCACCCTCTGCTATGAGGAAGGCAGGTTGACAAACGACACCCTTTTATAAAATGGTGGAGACATAGACCCCCGAGAAAGGGGTGGTCAGGTCCAACTCACTGCTGCTTAGAAAAGACAGCAAGTGCCGCCCTGGGCTCCAACCTTGGACCTCAGACTCAGGAATGGCCCGTGGGCCTCAGTGGGCGCAGTTCTCCTAGGGCCTTTGCCTGGATTGGGTTGGGGGTGAAAGCTGGGATTCGTACTCCCATCCCCACCCCATGGCAGCAAATGGATGAGATGGGATTCCACCAGCGCTGGGGAGCTCTCTGGCAGTGTTGTCATGGGGAACGCAGAACAGCTCTCGTGAGGGCATCGGGCTCTGTGGGGGCACAGGGCACCTGCTTAAGCCCACGTAGTTCACGGACCTGGCTTCCTGCACTAAAGCTCTGAATAAAAAAATCCCTCATCAACCAAATAATCTGAATCCTCAGTTGATCGCTTGGGACTTTAAGGAGGGAAAAAAATAAATCGTTAGAAACCATCTGTCTGCCCCTCAGCTTGCACCTCTCTGGGGGTCACCATGTGCCCTGTCCTCTTTTTGCAGGTGAATGAGCTGAAGTTAGGGAGGAAGGGGCCTGCCCAGGACCCACATCCTGGTCTACAGGCCAGAGCCCTTGCGTGGGGCTCAGTAAGTAACAGCAGTCCTCACCATCATAATCATCTGTAAAAAAATCAAAGCTCCAAAGATCCCTTTCCTAAACCTCCTCCATCTGCAAAAGCAAACCACCGAGCGTTTCCTTTCAGAATGACCCAGTGAGGTCCTCCATCACCTTACGGCTCTAAACTTGATCTGCTTAGGGGCTCGGAGTCTTTGCAGACACTCGGATCCACAAGGCCTTTGAGGGTTAGTAACGGCAATGATTATTACTGCTAATGGATACCAGTTTTTGAAGCATCTATGCTGCTGGCACATGTATGCATTGTTCCTGGAACTTTGTATACATTTTTTTGGTATGCACTTTGTATGCATTGTTTCTGGAACTCACACACCATGTTACAGATATGGAAACTGAGTCTGGAATAGGCTAAGAAATCACAGACCCAAGCCCCAGGCTTGGTCCCCTACATTTTCTCTGCTGTCTTCTACGCTGTGGTGGTTTCAGACCATCAACCTTTCAGGGTGGTCCTGAAAAAGTGATTAAGCCCACGAGCCCAACGGCAGCCTCAACGGAGCCTTGGGCAGCCTGAACTTGGCTACTTACAGTCTCTGATGGCAGCCTTGGTCTCTTCAGCATCATTAAAGAAGGAGTAACCTGGGGGGGAGAAAAAGAAATGCACAGCTCGTATCAGGCAATCCTCTTCCCCTGGCCAGGCCTGGAGAGAGACACTAGGAAGAAGGGGAGTGATTGTTCCCTCTCTGGGAACAATCTTGGAGACCGCCTGACCTCTATGGGGCCACTGTGAAGCCACCAGTGAGAGGCGACAATCTCTTCATTTTTAAAGGGCACCCAGAGAGAGCCCCTGGGCCAGGTGTCCCAGCAGCCTCTAAGATTTTCCAAGTGGGCACTGGGGAGTGAGCCCTGGCTTGGGGCCAGGAGGCCTGAGCTCTGAACTGGGCTGGGCCTCTGACGCCAGCGAGGCCTTGCCCGGTCACCCAGTCTCTGGGCTCATGCCCCTTATTGGCAGCATGTGACAAAACCACCACTGAGCTCCTGCTTTGGCTCTAGGAGTCTGTGCTCTTTGACTCGGCCTCTGATTCCTTGGGGCTTTGAATGCCTGTTGGGTGCTGCTCAAAGGAGACGACAGACCCAGGAGGCCCCGGGAGTGCATAATCTGGTAGGACCGTCTGGGAGACTGCTGGGCCTTGGTTTGCTTCTCTGAAAAACGGTGGGCTGAAGGCGAATTAGGAGTTTCAGATCATGTTTCCATGGAGCTGCACAAGCCAAAGGACACCCACGTTCTCACTGGGTGCCCAAAGTGAGGACCAATTTCCATTTACTAAGGAGACTGGAACAGGGAGGGCACATTGTGACTTTATTCCTGGTGCCCTTCTCTGACTGGCTCTGGTCAGCCACGGCACCTCAGTTCACTCTGGATAAAGGGCTGCCAAGAACAGGATGGGGTCTGGCGAGAAATTGTTCTTCTCCTCTGCTGCGGAAGCCCCGCTCCGCCCTTCACCCTAACTACTGACCATGCCTTCCAGTGACCAGTGTCCCATGTTTCTGGGCCCTGAAATCCTGCTGAAATGCCTACTCAGCCAGACAGCGCGTCGGGACCTAGAGCTCCCTTTTGCTCCTCTCCCTGTCAAAACGTATTTGTTTTGTGTCCTTGTCTGCCAGAGCCCTAATCTATGGGGTAATATAAAGCCTAAACTGGGTAACAACCAGTTCACCCTTCTATTTATTGTCCAAAACTGATGCACTTTTCGAGAATGGAAGCGCTAATAATAAGCATTCCAGGATAACAGGTGAAAACAATGTATCCTGGGCAGATCAGGACACTACGCTTTGATCACAATGCATATATTTTAATGCACTTTAGCATTTCCATTTGAGGCACGTTAACAGACGGTTTTGAGAAGGGAACAGAGGGTTTTACTGCTCAGCGTGGTAACTGTCCTGGTCTAAAGTGCCTGCAATTCCACCATTCCAGGTGGCTTTGTGACTCCAGACACTGTCAGAATAAGAAGAGGCAACTTATGGCCTGTTTATAAAACTGGTTTTTAGCTTATTCATTCTGCTCAGACACTGAGGTAATGAGCCCAGGGACAGGGTGGTTTTGTTTGTTTGTTTGTTTGTTTTCCGGTAACAAGTGCCAGGGAAGGGAGGTGCCTGAGCTGGAAGACCCCAGCACAGGGGCTGCTGGGGCCTGGAGATAGAGTTGGGCGACTGGACTTTGGCTATGGCTGGCAACGCCCTCTGTGTTCTCCTCCAGGATGGAATACCACCTCCGTGGCCCTGGGATCCTTGTGCAAGGCCGTCCCTCGGGTAGGTTCTTAATGGTGCTCCACGCCCCTTCCTGAGCTGCCGTGATTTGCTCAGACTTGCTTTTGCTCCCAGCTTCTGGCAGGTCGCTGTCACTGGCTATAGTTACACAGAGACCGGACAACGATGGATGGCAGGGTTTTTTGTCCCCTCTGTGCTACTGGTGGACTGTGACTTTCAGGGCAGAAGCTTAGCTGGGCCCGAGGGCCACTATCCTTAGCATCCCTGCGCTCAGCCAGTCGTAATGGGTGCTGATCAGGGGGAGGGCAAAGAATCCTAGACCCAGAAGTTCTCTGTGGTTTTCTGTTCGGATAGGAATTCCCGCCACAGCAAGTCCATCAGGCAGGGGGCTACTAGACTGCTTGATGATCTCCGGAGACAGGGAGCTTCCTCTCTTTGGCACCCTCTGAAGCAGCCTTTTCAAAAGAAGGGGCTAACTTTCTGAAAGGTCCTTCCTAAAACTGAGCCAAGATGAGTTTCCTTTATTTTTAAAAATGTCTGCATCTTGGTTATAGTCTCAATGACAAGAACAGCTGTCATTCATTGCTTTTGTGTCCCTATCTGCTGTGCCAGGTAATAGTTCACCGATTCCTGCCAAGAAGCCTGGAGGGGTATGTATCATCCCATGGTGCAGATGAGGCAGCGGAGATTCAGAGGGTTCCTATGGCTCCGAGGGGCTGGGACCAGGGTTGGGACGCGGGTCTTTCTGATCTCAAAGCCCTTGCTCTGTACTCACTTTCCATGACTTGGCCCTGTTTGCTGCGTGACCTTGGAGAAGCCACTTAACCGCTCAGGACCTCTGTCCCTTTACCTGAGACATGGGGGTACGGAATGATATGGCCTGAGAAAACCTCTCCAGGTTTAACAAACTTTTCCAACATTCTACTCTTGCAGAGTGAGTTGAAGTGTTAAATCACGCGACTAGAGCCAACTTCTGGCTGTTTGGTCCTTGACGATCAAGGACGTGATGAAATAAAATGACAGTCTACCTCTTCTGGCAACAGGAAGGGAAAGGGTCTAGTTAACTTCCTCTTCTTTCTGCGTAATAAAAGGTCAAACAGAAACCTCTTTGGGTCGCCCTTTATAGTTGCCAGTCTTTATGAACATAATGCATTGTTTTGTTGTACCAGCCTAGTTCCTGGGTGGTCCCTGAATGCTTTTTTGTTTTTTAGTTTTTCTTTTCTTTTTAAAAATGTACTCAACTTGCTTTCCTGCAACTTGCTCTCTTTTACTACAGTCTTCAACTCTAGCAAGAGGCTTTGGTTAACAGGGGATTTTGGTTCACAGAAAGTTCCAGCGAGTGACATTTTGCTATGGGCGTCCCACGGCAGGGAAGGACCTGAGGAGGCCATTTGGCCCTGATCCCGGGCCCCTCCATGGAAGGCCCGGCCGCCTGGACACCGACCTTGCGAGCGGATGTTCTGGAGGATGAAGTACAGGTACTCCCCGCAGACGCCGGCCGCCTCGGCGAACTCCTCCTGAGTCATGCCGCACAGCTGCAGGCCGCTGATGTTGAAGTGGCAGAAAGAGATGCAGTTGGTGTCCAGCTTGTACTGGTCACAGCAGAACTGGAGCCATTCCCAGACATGCCGCTTAGTCCAGTACTCGGGGTGGACGGACGTCCAGTAGGAGTCGCACGCTGCACCAGAAGAGAAAGAAGTGAGGGGTGATGCCCCAAGGAAAGCCTTTGGAAGGCCCCCTGAAGGTGGCTCTGGCTACATGAACACCCTTGTCCCTTGTTCAGTGAGCTGAGAGGGGTTCCAGCCTGGGGGTGTTCTCCTGGGACCCAGGTCACCTTCTATTCTGCAGTAAAAACCAGAGGGGACTAGGTCCTATGGGTAGACTTTAGGGCAGGAGAGGGAATGAGAGGGGTGAGAAACCCAGTCATGGCGTGGGAGTGACCAGGCCTAGTGTTGGTGCCTAGAAAGAGGGGAATTCGTGGAGGAGGAAAGAACAAGGCCTTTCAGTGGTTCCATTTCAGGCAACAGGGTGGCAAGAGCACAGGCTTTGGAGCCAGACAAGCCTGGGGGCAAATCCCGTTCTGCTTTTTGCCACTTGGGCCAGGTCTGTAGAAATTTAAGCCTCAGTGTCCTCATCTGTAAAATGGTTATGATATGCCCAACACGCAGGGCCGTTATACCATTTGGAGTTAATATATACAGACAGGCTGTGTGGTACGTAGAAAATTATCCATCATTTCAGTAGTTATGAAATGCCTACTGTGTGCCAGACACCATTTGAAGCCGATTTGATTCCCTCTGCTCTCGTGGATAGTTACCAACACTAGCTATTGGTTTGCGCATTGTCTCCAGCCATCTTGTGCCAACGGCCGCGGGCTGCGGAGACGTCTCCCACAGTCCAGCAGACCTTGGGTCACCATAGCAGACTCCTCTGGGGGAAGGGAGTGTGGGGTGGTGCTGGTCGTATTGTTGTTTTTGTGGTTTTGGTGGTGTTCTAAAGAATTTCTATCCTAAGACCAGTGCCCCTT
Organism: Mormoops blainvillei; assembly: GCA_004026545.1. Taxonomy (NCBI): domain Eukaryota; kingdom Metazoa; phylum Chordata; class Mammalia; order Chiroptera; family Mormoopidae; genus Mormoops; species Mormoops blainvillei. Next base: position 10,344 of record PVJD01019694.1, read on the forward strand.
CCCTCTAGAGGAGCCCTTTTCACACCCAGAGAGAGGTGGGTGTCACCCTTTTCCGGGGGCTGGGAAGTGGCCATGCCTGGCCGGGGATACAGACGGGGTACGTAACAACCCTGCCCCAATGCCAGGAGCATGAAAAGGGTGGCAGACACAGGATGTGGAAGAGGCGAGGGACCGCATCAGGCTCTTTGACAAACAATTCTTGCAGCTGCCCTGGTACTCATTCATGTTTTCCTCCATTCAATAAATGAGCTTCCGTTTCCTCGTTGGTAAAATGGGGACAATGATATCATGTATCATCAAGTGGTTCTGTGGATTGAATGAGTTAACATATATACAAGCAGTTAGAGCAGAACCTGGAAGATTTTAATGCTATTATTAAGATTATCATTGAACACCTGCTATACGCAAAGCAAGAAACTGTGAAGGATTCATGGTAAATAAGAGGTTTGGTCCCTGTCTCCTGGGAGGTCGCAGATGAGGAACCTGAGTCATGGAGGACTTGCCTAAGATCCCACGGCCAGTGTGTGGAGGAGCTGGGATTTGAACCCCAGTCTGAACTGGAAAGCCATTACTCTTCCCAGAGTAATTCCCTCTGGTCCTCGCAGGCTCAGTACAGAGAAGAGATGAAACACGGAGAGAGAGGCAGAGGCAGTCGGACAGCCAGAGGGAATAAGGAGACCTGAGGAGAGAGGCAGAGAGCTGGCTGGCCCAGGCTGTGTACAAGGCAGGTAGGGTTACTCATGAGCTGGTCTCCACAGTAAAGG
>PVJD01019695.1:0-11102 GCA_004026545.1 Mormoops blainvillei
GCGGGTACCGGGGAGAGTCTGAAGGGCTCCTGGAGCCCACCCGACTGGAGGCCGAGAACTGAGTGTAAACAGTCCTCAGGATAAAAGAAACAGCTCTCAAATCGAAGGGGCAGCCCAGAAAGCCCCAAACAATGAGCAACGCTGGGTCTTGGTGAACGGCGAGTACTGGGGTTGTCGCGAGGTGAAGCCGGGTGGGAAGAGGGAGACAAAGAGAGAAGCACGAAGTGTGAGCCCCCGCGGCGACGGCAATTTACCTGTGAGAGCTGCCGGGGATTGGGGCAGCCGAAGAGCGCGGAGCTGGAGCTGAAGCTGATGGCTCCTCGGCGGCTGAGGACGTGCTGGGGGACCGGCCTGTCCAGGGGCAGCACCGGCAGCTGGTAACATACTTCCATTGAATACGCCCGCCCTGCCCCGGCCGCCGGCCCCAGCGCTGGGAAGGGGCCGCGGCTGCGGGGCACCGGGCCGAGGCCGGGGCAGGGCTGGCGGGTGCCGACCCCGGGCCGGGAAGCCGCGCTCACGCCTCCGCCACCCGAACACTGCGCCCGGGCCGCCGGCGGGAAGGCGCTTAGGCGGCCGCGGCGACAGTTACCTGGACCCGTGTACGCCCGGCTCCTTGGTGCCAGCGGGGGCAGCACCGGCAAAGTCGGAAAGGTAACCCCGCCGCCCCAGGGCTCTGATGCCGGGAGGAGCACAGCAGGAGCGTTACAAGAAAAGAGAGCTGGAGCCAGCGTCGAGACCCAGGGTGCGCCGGGATCAGGAGCAGCACCAGCTCGGGTCCCCGCCGCCGTTCTGCCCCTCCCCTCCCCCGGAGCCTGGCTTCACTCCTCCAGTGGCGCGAGCCGAGCGTAATTCACACTTTGCAGCCGCGGACCCTGCGCCAACCACTGCCGCCACCTCCGTGACGTCACGACGCCGCGGCGCAGGCCCCGCGCCCCGTGCCGCCGCAGTGCCCGTGGAGACGGGCTAGCGGCGGAGGTTGCAGTCTGTATTGTTTCTGTCCTGCTCTTTGGAGCTGTGTCACCTTCTCTCGCGCCACACACCGCCCTCCTCCCCTATCAACCTCAATCCGCACTCCCTCCAGCCGCCTCCCCAATGTGCTCCCCGCCCAAGGCGCGTGCGCACGCGGCCTCGCCGTATGGGGACTTTCGCCTTATCAGTAAACTCTTGCGTTCTAGAGCTCTGAGGGCGTGGGGTGGGTTCAGCCTGTGTGAGAGGCGCGATTCCAGCCTTGCGACCCCAGAAACCCAAAGCACCCAACGCAGTCGCACTGCTCAGCCCCGACTGCAGCCACCACCGTGTTTCCCTCCTCGAATTCCCATTCTTGGGCTTTGCTAGGGACCGCTGCGGCAGTGACGTCAGCAGGCCGCGCGGGCACTATACTCCCGACTACGTCACTCCCAGTCCCTCGGCGGGGTCGGGGCTCGCGCGTTTCCTCAGCAGGTGCGGGTCCCGGGGTCGTCCCGGCCTAAGTGAAGAATTGGGGACCCGAGAACGCGGGAGTGAGGAAGGGGAGAAGAGGTGGAGGGAAAACACCGAGACTGAGAAAGTGTGCACTGGAAAAAATGAGTTAAGATTATATTGAGAACACAAAGGAAAAGACCCTGCTTGCCCTTTCACCAAAAGTGTTTTTTGGCTTTGATTTTCAGAAAGCATGACAATGTAAAGAACTCTTGACCTGGTTTGTAAGCTGGATATGTAAGTTGGCAGGTTCCTTTTGTCACATTTATCCTTAAATTGTTAAAGCTGTTCAGCTGCAAGCCATTGTTCCAAATGAGTTCCAACCTCTAGGAGGTCAGCGTGAACAACCTCTCCCCTGCTGGCAAAATTGTTAATTTGGCTCAGCTCTCAGGACACCCACCCTTCCACTTACTTGCTATGACTAGCCACTGGCAAGGTGGAAAGCACTGCATAGCCTTTACTGATGAGATTAGGTATTAAATGCTCATGATCCCATAACTCAACAACCATCTGCAAGATGTTTTATCATCTTTCCATGGCATCTGATTCTTTTATGTCACTTAAAACTTTCTATCTCCTCCGTTGGTATTTGTCTACTTGTCTGCTCTCTACTAATAAAAGAAATACAACTTTCACTATGGTTTCATGGATTTTTGTCTTCAAGAAATGGTAAGGTCCCTTTAGTGCAACAACTGATCTAGCTCATCTCTGAAACCCTAATACTCCCACAATATCTGGCAGATGTATTGAGCATCTACTGTATGCTTAAGATTAAGCTGAGGGCTTTCTCATATTCTAACAAAAAAGAAAATCCTGAGGTATTAGTATATAAATTGAAGTTAGGCTCAGGGAAACATACCTTGTCCTGGATCTTACACAGTTAAGTGGCAGAGCTAACCTCAAGTAATGTTTGGATTCTGTGGTACAACTAACAACCCACAGTGGTACTGGTGTTATATCAGACAGTATATGCCAAATAACTATGTCACATTTAATATCTAAGAGACTCAGTTCAATTAAGTCATTTAATAAGATCCAGGGCACTAACTAAACACTGCATTTCTCCTCAGCAGAGTGGGGAGCTAACATCTGCTGTGCACCCACTGTGAGCTATAATATGTACTCTATATACAATGTTTAACCTAACCTTACATAACAGCCGCATAAGTAGACATTTGATCCTAATTCCACAGGTGAGGAATCAGGTTCCAAGACCATAAATCATTTATGCCACCAAACTCTGTTCTGTGTGATCTCAGTGCCATGCATTTCCACCCCAATATGGGATATCTCAAGACCTGAACTGCAACGGTTTTCAATGTCCTTTACTGTACAGGGGAGTGTACTACTACTAGTGTTCTCCAGAAAAACAGAACCAATCTCTCTCTCTCATTCTCTCTCACGCTCTGTCGCTCTCTCTCACTGCCCCCCACTGAGAGAGAGAGAGAGAGAGAGAGAGATTGAGAGATTGGTTTGCTGCACATTGCCTGGTCCAGGACACAGAAGCTGGAGCAGCTATAGGCCCTGCTGCTGCCCCCAGCCAGTACAGCAAGTCAGTAGTAGATCATGTGCAAAACTGCAATGGTGTCTGGGACCCTGCATGGACCTTCCAAGTGTAATGGCTGGTCCTTCACTTCCACTTAAATCTTCTGAAAATTTCTATCATAGCCAACCAAAACCAAAATCATAAAAGAAAGAGGATTCTGGGAAATGTAGTTCCAGCTTAGCTAAGTTGACAGTACAGAACCACTCCAGTCCAGCTCTTGTCAACTTGACATCCATACAGACGTCTTTCAATTGTATTTAACTTTTAAATAAAGGCCATAGCAAAATCATGCTTATGTCCATATGAGGCAACTCTCTCATACAACCCAAAACAGCTCCTTCTCAAAAGACAATAGAGTCTTTAAGGGATGTTCAGTCCTCTTTTTGATGAGTCACACTATCCTTTCGATGGCCTATACCTTAAATACCAAGATAAAAGGTTACCTACTATTAACACATTTTGGGGGAATGAGGGAGGGAATAATTAGTAAATACAGTATACACAAATATATTCACAGCACAATGAAGGGAAAATGTTCATAACTATTACAGTCTTTGTATCTGCGAATGGCAGCATAATCACAATTGCTATTTATAACTATTGCCTCTTCAATTACCTGTTTCACAGCCCCTTTGCCTTCAGCAAGCATCTCAGCTGATAGTGGTTCCTTGCCTTGTGGGGCAACCCAAACCTTTATTCCTGAAGGATCCTGGCCATTAAAGGTTCTACTTCTATTAGGCTGTAGTTTTCCATGAACTCGTATCACAGAATATGTGAGTAATAAGTACTAAGGGACACCCTTACATTATTTCCTGCATTCTATTGTGTAGCAGCAACTTGAAAACTGCTAATAGTCAAGATCAATCACCCCAGGCAGTAGAGAAGCCCCCTTCTTTGCATGTTGGTTAAACCATGGTTTACGCTGGTGGTTGTACCCTGGTGAAAGCACTCTTTTTGGGGACTACCTCTGGACCACGAGAGCCCAAAGTTGCAGGAATGGTAAGCAGAATTTCGCATGTGATTCACTAGGAGTATAAGTGAGAGGATCCACTCTCAGTCGTACGCCTTGATTCCTGGACCATGGGTATATATTTAGATTTAGAACTTATGCAAAAAACTTGGGGAATATTATCTTAGCCCCACAAAGTGTTGCCACCCAGATGGAGCAACTACTAAGTATTCAAAAGGGCATACCAATGCTATAACATGGATGAACCATGAAAACAAGCTAAGTGAAAGAAGCCAGATACAAAAGGCTACATACTGTGTGATTTTGTTTATATGAAATATCTGGACTAGGCAAACTATACAGACAGAAAGCCAATTAGTGATTGCCAAGGGCTGGGGAGAGGGTGGAATGGGGAATGACTGCTAAATGGATATAGGATTTCATTTTTGAATGATGATAAACTTCTGGTACTACAGTGGTGATGATTAACAACATTGTGAATGTACTTATTGCCACTGAATTGTACACTTTTAAATGGTTAAAATAGTACATTTTTACTTCCTGTCAAGATGGCAGCATAGGTAAACACAGCTTGCCTCCTCGCACAACCACACCAAAATCACAACAAAATTATAGAACCATCACTCAGAACCATCAGAAATCGAGGTGAATGGAAGTCTGACAACTACAGAATTAAAGAAACCACATCCGTTCAGACTGGTAGGAGGGGTGGAGACATGAATTAGGCTGTTCCTACATCCATGTGTGGTGGATAAAAATTTGGGAGGGATATCTTGGGAGTGAGGAGTCCCAGCCACACACCAGGAACCCCCAGCCCAGAGTACCAGTGCCAGGAAGATAAGTCCCCCTAACTTCTGCCTGCAAAAACCAGCAGGAATTTGTTGGTAGAAGAAACTTCTGGATTCCTAAGCAGTTCTCCTTAAAGAACCCACACACAAACTTACTCAGGCTCGCTCCCTCTGAACACCATCACCAGGGTAATAGCTTGAAAGGCACCAGTGACATACAGGGAGGAACTGAAGTGTCTGGCATCAAGGCAGGAGCTGGGAGACAGCATTCTCTCAGATAGTCAGGCAGAGGCCATTGTCCCTTTTCTGAAGCCTCCCCACACTGAGCCACAGAGCTGGCAGGAGTGTGCCCTATCTGAGCCCTGGAGATCCCCTGAGGCTCCCTTCCACCCAACTTACAGCTGTTAACAGTGGATTTCCATATGAATGGCTGGTCTTGGCTCATGTTTCACAACTTCCTAAATCATTTCAAACAAGCAACAGCCGGCCTCAGTGAGCCCCCAGCCCCTGTACCTCTTGCTAAGAGGTCCCAGGCATGGCACCAGCAGCAGCCAATCTAGATTCACAGCTTGGCTTCACCTGGGAATCTCCAAACTCAGAACATATATCAGCCACCTTAGATTGCTTTGTAGCTCAGGCAGGGAGGCCCCAGGCAAAACACAACATGGGGTTGACCTTGGCCCAGTAAACCCCAGGCTGGTGCACCCGGTGGACAGATACAGAACACTTTGGAGCACCACTGCCCTGCCCCTGCACAGCTGATCCTCCACAGAGGGTGGAGGTTGGTGTTCAGTGGTCACATCCAATTCTTACAGCTGACTGGTCTGGGTAAATGCCTCCCGTTGACTTGCCAACAGAAACCAAGGCTCACTACAAGAGGAGGGTATACTCAGCCCACACAAAAGGCACACCTCAAGTACCCAACTTGGGTGATAGGGGAGGCTGTGCCACTGGATCTTACAGCACACCTACTACATTAGGCCACACTGCCAAGACAAGGAGTCATTGTAGCTCTGCCTAATATATAGAAACAAACACAAGTTGGCTGTCAAAATGAGAAGACAAAGAAACACGGCCAAAATGAAAGAACAGATCAAAACTCTAGGAAAAAACAACAAAATGGAGACAAGTAATCTATCAGATGCAGAGACCAAAACACTAGTTATAAGGATGCTCAAGAAACTTAGTGAGGACCCCAACAACACAAAAAAGATCCAGCCGAAATGAAGGATACACTAACTGATATAAAGAACAATGTACAGGGAAACAACAGTAGAGTGGATGAAGCCGAGAATCTAATCAATGATTTGGAACATAAGGAAGCAAAAAACAACCAATGAGAACAAAAAGAAAGAAGAATCCAAAAAGACAAGGATAGTGTAATGTAGCCTCTGTGGCAACTTCAAGCATTCTAACATTTGCATCATAGTGGTACCAGAGGAGAAGAGAGAGAGCAAGAAACTGGAGATCTATTTGAAAAAATAATGAAATAAAGCTTCCCTAATTTAGTGAAGGAAATAGACATGCAAGTCCAGGAAGCACAAAGTCCCAAACAGAGGTATGTAAAGAGACCCTCTCCAAGACACATCATAATTAGAATGCCAAAGGTTAAAGATAAAGAGAGATTCTTAAAAGCTGCAAGAGAAGAGAAGTTAGTTACCTACAGGGGAGTTTTCATAAAGAGTGACAGTTGATTTCTCAAAAGAAACTTTGCAGGCTAGGAGGGACTGGCAAAATATGTTCAAAGTTTTGAAAGGCAGGGACCTACAGCCAAGATTGCTCTTCCCAGCAAAGCTATCATTTAGAAGTAAAGGTCGGATAAAGAGCTTCCCAGGCAAGAAAAAACCAAAGGAGTTCATCATTACAAAACCATTATTATATGAAATATTAAAGGGACTTATTTAAGAAAAAGAAGATCAAAATTGCAAACAATAAAATGGCAAAAAATATACCTCAGCGATTGAACCTAAAAAACAAACTAAACAAATAAGAAGAACAGAAACAGAATTGTGAATATGGAGAGTGTTTTGATGGTTGCCAAATGGGAGGGGCGTGTGGGGGAATGACTGAAGAGGTGAGGGGATTAAGAAGTACAAATAGGCAGTTACAGAATAGCCGTGGGGATGTAAAGTACAGTATGGGAAATGCAGGAGCCGCAGAACCTATACACATGACCCACGGGCATGAATAATGGTGTGGTATTTGCCTAAAGGAGTAGGGGTGCTGGGTGTAGGGGGGCAAAGGAGGAAAATTGGGACAACTATAATAGCATAATTAATAAAATATAATTAAAAATTTTTTTTAATTATAGAGGCTTGTCAGGCAATTAGTTACACAAATTTATTATATATTTTTTCTAGATTTTATCAGAAAAATCTGATAAAATCTAGTATTTTTCTAGTATTTATCAGATTTTTTAAATTTAAATTTATGATTTATTTTCTCTATTCATTTTCATACCAATTTATTTTTGTAACTTTAGTATTCTTTTTCTTAAAGATGTCCCAAATTTTATACATTTCAGGTCACACGAAACATGAACCTACCTCTGTCCACCGCCTGGCTCAGAACCTAGCGCACTAGAAGTTTATTGGAAGAATGTGCAGGAGTGGCCCTCAGCCTAAGGGCAGTGACATAACACTCAGTTTAGTGAAGGATGGTTCAGCCTATGCTAAGCTTCTTTGGCATATTCAGCCTCCAGGCTTGACCCGTCTGTGGACTGTGATAGTACCGCCCCTGCCAACATAGATCCTGACCCCGCAAGGGGGCAGCCAAAACGGCAGAGGCAGAGAAAATGAGGCTAGCGACTGTTATATGGCTTCACAGTTAAGAAACAATATTTTTCCTTGTGGTTTCATTCTTGACGAGCGCTAAAATTAAAATAAAATTCTTCGATCTCCAAAGAATATGCAAATTTTAAAAGAGGACATTTTTACAACAAGAAAAAGAAAACAGCCAATTGATCATCCTATCAGATCAGCTACTTCAGGGTAACAGACAATAAGACCAGTGAACTCCATGAGCATGAATCCATTGCTGCCTTTGCTTACTGTAAAATGAGTTTCTTGGTTAAAAGTAATGCTGTGTGGAATAGTATGATGGTGACTAAAGATTTAATATTATATATTAATATAAAGATATTAAGATATTTAAGATAGTTGTTTTTAAGTCTTTATCTGTTAAGTGAGATGCCTGTGTTTCTTTGGGCTGGTTTCTGCCACTTTATTTTCTTCCTTTGAATGAGTCACGTTTTCTGTTTCTTTGTATGCCTTTTGGTATTCGTTGGTGTAATTAAACATTGGGCATTTGAAAGCCACCTTTCTCAGTGTTCGTAGACTGGTCCCATGCCAAGGAAGTTCTTCATTAATTAGCTGAGACTTGGTTCTAAACTTTGGGGTCAGCCCAAGGAGAAATCTTCAGGTCTTTTTAGGTGTCGACTGAATACACATCTTCCTGGGTCCGTGTATGCCTTTGTTGATTTCCCTGGGTTCATGGCTGCTTTTAAATGTCTTAATATCCCAAAGCGTCTCTCCTTGGAGCCTCCACCCAATGTCTTACCCCAGGTGTCTGCGGGTCAGTCCCTGGGGTAAGAAAATTAAATTTGTTTAATTTTCTGGAGCAGCACCTGCTGAGGTCCAAGTTAGACAAAACAGTCCTTCAGGCAGTCTCAGATAGGTTAAAATGTCGAAAATAAGATCTGCTCTGCTCCCTCTGGTTTATAGTTTCCTTTTCTGTGTTTTCTTTGTTTGGTTTTGTGTTAGGGTAGTATTGGTTTCATAAAATGAGTTGGGAAATAATCCTTACACTTCTATTTTCTGAAACAGTTTGCATAAAGTAGTATTCTTTCCTCCATAAGTGTCTGATAAGATTCACCAGTGAAACTATCTGGACCAGGACTTTTCTTTGTGGAAGATTTTAAATTGTTAATTCTACTTTTTCACTTAATATAGTTTATAAAGTAAGCTCTATATATTCCCCCAAAGTAGTCCCTAAGTTATATCCCCAAAATGCTAGAACAGGTGGGATTGTAGTTTTTCTTTTAAGATAACTTACCATTTTTTTCTAAGATAACCATATATTATTCTATTTGCCACATTTTCTTTCTTTTTTACTTTTTATTTATTGATTTTTAGAAAGAAAGAGAGAGGTATGTGGGGGGAGGGAGAGAGAAACATTAACTTGTTGTTCCACTTAGCATTCATTGGTTGATTCCTGTATGTGCCCCGACCCGGGATCAAACCCTAACCTTGGTGTATCAGGACTATTTGCCACGTTTTCTAAGATGAACGTATTTTATAACATTTGTCTGTTAAATATATAAACTATGAGTAAAGGAAAAATGTTTATAATGCAATGATGAATATTTAATGAAATAAAGAGCAATGGAAGAAAAATTTCACCAGAGGGTTGGTTGCTGGAGACTAGTAATGCAACAGTAATTGACAAGCACCTTCTATGGTGATACACTGATAATCAGTCACAGGACTCCTAGCGAAACACAGCATGTTACGTAACATGCATTCATCAACATTTCCTCCACAAACCATACTAAGTGACACTGCAAGAAGAAAATAAGGCATAAACCCAGAAGGTCAAAGAGAAAAAGAAGGGAAATGAAAAGTGACAAGTTCATCTTTTACAAACTGAGGGTGAATGGACAAGTTGTACATGTCTTAGCAGAACAGAAAGCTAAAACCTAAGAGTACAAATGCGGGGGACTACCACTGGCCAATTTTTGCTTCAAAGACCCAGAGTAGTCTCTGAAATCAGAGATCCTAGCTATTCTGGAAGGCAAGGATACAAGGGGCTCACAACCAAAAACAAACAAACAAACAAACAAACAAACCCAAAAAACCCCAGAAGAATCAACTGAAGTGCTTTAAAACAAATGATTAGAACCTCAGATTTCCTCTCCAACCATGTGCAGAGAGGTAATTTGCTCTCTTTGCCTCAGCAAAAGATTGGATGGTTTGAATCATATCGGCTCCAGCTTGGGTTCACCAGACAGAGCTCAGGATGGGATTAGAGTGCCATACGAAAAGCAGTGGGATAAATGAGAATCTGATTGCTGTTGATAGCCAGGTTTACATCCTTGAGGCAAGAAGTTGGAAGAGTTCTCTTTTAGCAAAGTGGCCGAGCCCGTCAAAAGTTTTACAGATGCTATCAGTTAGGATTCCTCCAACCAAATAAGTGGGTCCCCACATAATTTTAAGATAAGTCCAACCCATGTACATAGAGTTCACAAATAGCATACCACTATCTCATTCGTAAATATGAAAGAACAATCAAACATTACCAAAATGTGAATAAATCCCATAGCATGAGAGAAAACAGGAAGAGAAAAAACAAGGGGAAACAAACAATACAGAGAACTCCCTCCTCAAAAAAACAAAACAAAACCCAATAATGTCCTTAGAGAGAGAAGAACCTATCTATTACCAGAATGATATAAAAAGAAGAAATAAAATAGTTTTTTAAAATGTAAAACTATAATAGCTAAAATTAAATATTTAATAGGTGGGTTAGAAAATAAAATTGAGGATATCTTCCCAAAAGCAAAGTGAAAAAATTAAAGATACAGGTAATTTGAGAAAAGATAGTAAAATTGGAATTCCAGTCCAGGGAGTTTAACATCCAAATAAAGATGATTTCAGAAAGAAAGAATTGTACCTACCATTTATGCTTCTTATTCCCTATACCTTTTCCCCATTCTCCACCCTCCGCCTCCCTGCAGAGAACCTGCCATGTGACCTCCATTGCTGTGATTCTGTCCCTGCTCCAGCTGTTTGCTTAGTTTGCTTTGGTTTTTGGTTTTTAGGTTCAGTTGTTGATAGTGGTGAGTTTGTTGTCATTTTACTGTTCATATTTTTGATCATCTTCTTTTTCTTAGATAAGTCTCTTTAACATTTCATATAATAAGGGCTCGGTGATGATGAACACCTTTGACTTAATTTTGTCTGGGAAGCACTTTATCTGCCCTTCCATTCTAAATGACAGCCTTGCCAGATAGAGTAATCTTGGTTGGAGGTCCTTGCCTTTCAGGATTTTGAATACTTCTTTTCAGCCCCTTCTTACCTGTAGGGTGTCTTTTAAGAAATCAGCTGATAGTCTCATGGGAACTCCTTCGTAGGTAACTGTCTTCTTTTCTCTTGCTGCTTTTAAGGTTCTCTCCTTATCTTGAATCTTGGGTAATGCAATTATGATGTGTCTTGGTGTGTGCTTCATTGGGCCCAACTTCTTTGGGACTCTCTGAGCTTCCTGGACTTCTTGGCAGTCCATTTCCTTTGCCAGGTTGGGGAAGTTCTCCTTCATTATTCGTTCAAATAAGTTTTGAATGTCT
>PVJD01019696.1:0-11107 GCA_004026545.1 Mormoops blainvillei
CCCTAAACCGTTCTTTGGCTTCCTCTCCTCTTTTCTTTCATTTCCCTTCAAACCCTTCTCCCTTCATTCCCTCTTCCACAACACCTCGTTGTCTTTCTCCACCAGCACTGGAACAGAATTCACTGCGATGGTTGATGGCAAGAGCCCAGAGCTTAGACTTATGGGGCAGTTCAAACTCCCATGGATGAGCCAAAGAGGGTACTGGCTGCCCCAGGTTGTATGTGAGTGCCTGTGTCATGGACCAGTGTGGGAGTCCACGTCCTTTTTACACTTGGAGCCCCACAGCAGAGACAAGCGAAAGGCCAGTGGTTAGGGGTGCTTGAGGCTTTGACCGGATGCTGTCCGACACTCTCATCCTTCTCAGATCACAGTCCCATCTAGCAGCCTGGCCCAGGGACTTACGTCCTGCTTGCCAACCTGCAGAGCCCTTGGTATTTCCTTAGGGGCTCATCTGCAGGCAGTATAGGGACTTGGCACCAACGAGGACAGCCAGCCTTGGCAACAGGAGTCAGCAACGAGAGTTCAGGGGCCGAGCCCACCCCAACAGCTCTCCTGACCCAAATGAGAGCTGAGTACAGAGACATCTGGCAGAAAAGCTTCCATCGGCTCCCTTGCCAAGACGTCAAGGCCATGCTGAGCAGAGTATCCCTCAGCTTTCAGCTGCAGCATTTCAGGTCCCTTTAAGTTAATGGTTAATGACTCATTCAGCTTCCTCGGGTGGTTAGAGCCCAGCTTCAGACACAGTTAGCTACAGTTCTCACAGCCACAGCCCCTGGAGGACTTCCAGTCGGGCTGGCTGCAAGTGGAGCTCTCAGGCCTTCCAGGAACTTCTTTTTCCTGGGAAGCCCTTGAGCGACGGGCCACGGACACCCAGAATACGTGAAAGCACGGAGTTCTTCTACCCAAGTAGCAAGCATCAGTGTATTTCACATGGGGGGGTGGCGGGGGAAGGTGTCCACTAAACACAAAGACTTCTCTGTGAACTCAGAGCAGATTTCAAATAGCTACTGAGTAGTATAGTTAGGAACGGGGGAGGGGAGGGAAAAACTCATGGGCAGTGTAGGACTTTACCCTGGAAAGTAACCTGATAGAGTCTCAGCTTAGTTTAGCCAATGTAGGTGCTTGAGGTCCTATTGAAACAGCAATTAGTGTTGGCATACTGCAAAGATGACATCATATTCAAGAGCAATCTATATCACTTTGGGCAAGTCCTTAATTTTTCTAACCCACAGTTTCCAAGCCTTTATCGAAGAGACAGTAACCCTGGCCCCATAAACCTCCAAGCTTCTTACAACCATAGGAAAATGTAAACTAAAATACTGGAGTGCAAACAGGGAATGCCACTTAGGCTTTGACAATCTGAGTTTCTCAATAAACCCCTCTGTTGTCCGAAGAAACAGAACCAACAGGGTATATACAGATATATCTAAAACACGATTTTGCTTAGATCTATAAAAAGAGTTATTGGAGGAATTGACTCATGCAGCTATGGAGTCTGAGAAGTCCCACAATCAGCCACCCGTGAGCTGGAAAACTAGGAGAGCTGGCGGTATAATTCACTCTGAGTCCAAAGGCTCGAGAACACCTGGCCAATAGCCTAAGTCCCAATAGGACTTAGCCTGAAAGCCCAGGAACCAGGAGAGGTGTGAGGGAGAGCGTAAGAAACGATATCCCAGCGCCAGCAGAGAGAGAGAGAGGGAGAGAGGGAGAGAGGGAGAGAGGGAGAGAGAGAGAGAGAGAGAATTGGCCCTTCCTCCTCCTCTGCTCAGTTCAAGCCCTCACCAGATTGGGGGATGCCCACCTACAGGGAGGAGGGTATCTGCTTTACCCAGTCTACTGATCCAAATGGTAACGTCTTCTGAAGACACCCTCACAGACGCACACCCAGAAATGATGTTTTACCAGCTATCTGGGCACCCCTGAGCTATCCAAGCTCAGTCAAATTGGCACAAAAATTAACCGTTCACAGGAGACTTGCCTTGTTGATCATGATGTTACCCGTGCCCACGACTCCATCTAAAGAAAACTTCCCTGCCCATAGCATTTAATCACAGGGCAGCCACATCTGTACCTACTGCCCCCATCACTGTCTTCCAATGACTCTCGTTGGACCAGGGTGACACATATGTCCCAAGGTAGGCAATTCATGAACTGACTGATGGCCCTGAATTCTCACGAGGATAAAACCTTCTGGCTAATCTCAGGAATTTAAAATAGGGAACAAATGGGAGGGTGATCAAGCCATTAGGAGAAAAAAAAACATAAAGAAGCAGAAACCATGAGCAGAAGAACTAAGGAAGGGAAAGACTGGCAGGTTTGGCACACAATAGTAATAAAAGGAAATGCACTCCGAGAAGCAGAGACGGGGAGAAGATCTAATTTGAGTTCACGATGAGCCACAGAATGCAGATCCACCAACACCTACTGCTGACATCTCTAAAAATGTCTTTGATCTGGCTCCAGACTCTAAGAAGCCAGGTTACACCGCAGTTTCCTCTCTTGTATTTCCTGGGAAATGTCTGCTACCCTTACCGCCACGTGTCTCCTTTCCTGAGCCAGGTTTCTACAGGTCTCTGTCTCTTGCAGCCAGAAGGACTTAATTCGTATGACATCTGAGTGTGTGAGAGTCTGGTCAGATAGTAATGTGACAGATATGAAGAAGGGCCTATCCCCAGGCATAATTGCACGGGCCCATTCAATGCCTGGCCGTTTTGCTGACTCTTCACAACCTCGGGCCAGATAAAACCTTAGTGATCCTTGCCCTTCAACTTCCTGCCAGGCTGCGGGTTGGGCTCGTCTGAGCAGTTTGGACGTAAACAGTCCTAAAAAGTCAGGTACTGATTTGCATAATAGTTACACTGGAGCTTCAGCGTATTTCCTTTTTCTCTGCAATGGATCATGTTCTTTAAAAAAAAAAAAAAGAATAATCAAGGGAAGGGGCCTTTAATGATCTCTATTTTCTCTTCCCAGTTTAATGCAGGCAGCAAGGGAGATGAGAATTTGTAGACTAAGCAATTTGCTGGAGTGGCTGTTAAAGTGATGTGTGGAGGGGACAGCAGCAAAACCTGCTTAATGCTCAGAAACACCTGCTGGGAAATATTTTTTCTGCATGGGTTGCAAACAGTATTAAAACAATTTTCTTGCCTTTAACAAAAGAGGAGTGGGTGTAAGGAAGCAGCTCTGTTTCCATGGGATAGCATCGCAGAACAGAGCTGGAGAGACTTAGGAGATAAGCAGGAAGCCGGGGGAGCAGGCAGGGGGTCTCTGGCTAACTCTGGCTCTGAAGGCAACTCCTGGCTCAGGCCATAACTCCCCACTCGGCCACCCCCATTTCAGAGTTCTAGGGGATTTCAGGGCGCCCTCTGTGTCTCAGTTCCCTGTAGCCGGTGTGGCAATGGCTTTTATTGAGTGCAGCTGCTGAGGAAAGCACATATCCAGCCCCTCATCTCTCTGGGGAGCTCCTGAGTTGACTTCCCCCGCACCTCCATTCCTCCTGCCCTAGTTCAAGTTCTGAGCATCTTTCAGCAGAATGACTCTGGTGGCCACCAAACTGGCCTCTGCATTTCCAGTTTCTCTCTCCTCCCCTTAGTCCTCCACACTTGTGCCATAAACATCTAAAATGAAAACGATCCTAACGGGCCAGTGTCCACCAGTATCTGTGGCTTCCTCTCAGCCGTAATATTAAGTCCTAACCTCTGAGCCCTGCTTGCCACAGCCTGACGCAAAGCCACTGGTCCACCTTGAAAGCCTCCATTGCACTCACACTATCACCTATGCTCCAACGGCACACGATTCCCCTAGCTCTCTGAGGGTTCGCCCCACTCTGCCTTTGCGCTTGCTTTTTGTTCTCCCTGGAGCACCCTTTTTCTGCCTGAAGGATTCTAAATGTCAAGCCCCAGGAGACTGAGAGATAAAGGCATCGTGGACATAAATAGGACATTTAGAAAGTAACAAGTTCAGATTCACATCATGTTGACTTTTGGGGTGATACTGGGGCTTCCAAAAAATGTCCAAGGGACTGGGGAGTATGTTAAAGACCCAGAAGGCATGCCCGAGCCAGTAGTATAGATATAGGGGTTATTATTATCTATGAGACAATTAGTAATTAAACCATGGATTTTATTGTGTTCACTAAGGAGGGAGGTGCTTTTGAGATGGTGCATCTCTGTCTCAGCCCTGAGATACAATGGTGCCTCAGTACTCGTCGCTAATTTGTCCTGGAACTCGTGATGAGGGCTGAAACCAATGAGTACCGAACAATGAAGCATTTTCTCCTGTGGGGCGGTGTCGTGACTCCTACAAGTTCTAGCAAGTGCGAAGAGTCCCAAGCAAGCACTGAGTGCTGAAACATGTTTTTCTCATCAAAATGCAACGAGTACAGGGTTTGCTGAGTTCTCAAGCCGATGAGTGCCAAGGTATGGCTGTATGTTTATACAAGCAAAGCTCCTATTTCACACATTTTTCTTCTCAAATTTTCCTCAGGTTGAACTGGACCACGGAAGAACCTGAACAGCCACACGCTGATGGAGAAAGAGTGGCAGGTGAGAAGCTGCAGAGGTGCAACATTCTATGAATCGTGCCGACACTGATATCCCACCATGGGTCTCCTCTTTGGGGCCATTCCTCGGGGTGTCAGACACAGCCACACTTGCAGCAGTGAACTGCATTTTCCTTTGTGCCTTTTTCCCAAAACACACACAACCTTCTCCTTCATTGTGCCCTATTTGCAAATAACCACACCAACACTGTAAATCGTACTCTTAACTGTGAACTTTCCCTCTTCCTCCAATTGCTGCCCTCTCAGCAGAAGGACATCAAGGGCATCTTCAGCGCTGCTCACAGCATGGAAGCCCAGGTCAAAGAACAGCTTGTAGGTGTCCTCTCCTTGTCCCACTGAGAGTCCCTAGGGCAGAGCTGGTGATACCCTATAGCCAGACGCCCCTTACCACACCCTGGCATCTTGGAAGCTCAGATGCAAACCAGATTCAAATAACCAAATGAACTGAGGAGGGAATAAAGGGAAACACTGGGTCAGACCATGGCCAATGGCTTTGGGCAAATGGGTGCATCCTCCTATTGTCATTTTAAGAAGACCAGAGTCCTCTCAGAACACTAATTCCTCCCTGGATCACTGCTTCCCAGAGCAATCACATAAATCCATCTAACATTTAAGCAAAAGGATATTGAGCTTGGCAGATCAGTACAGTGTATGTTTGCCTCCTGGAGTGATAAGGTCAGCTACTAGGAAAGGCGGGTGGAGGCGCTGAGCGGCCCAACATGAGGTGGTCAGGCAAAAAAAATTATTGGGGAGAATCGAGCCAGAGCATCTAGGAAACGCCAGCTTGGGGTGTCCAGCCGCCATGAAGAAATGCAAAAAGTTCAAGACAGGTCAAAATGCATTCTGGTATTGCAAGGAAATGAAAATGGGCATTCTTAAGTCTACAACCCTCAAAGAGGCAGGCTTTCAGGCCTAAATTGCTGAACTTCAGCTGCTCGCACCTGATCAGGTGATTTATTTGCATGTCAATTTGCAGCCTTCTGAATCTAACCTGCACCCAAGTTTTCAGACAAAACACCCATGTTTTCCTCACTACAGTATATCCTGGAAGCTGAGCGAAACCTCTCAAAGATTAGATGAGGAAACAGACATCTTCTAGTGCTGTTGACAGGAGCGTAAATCAGTACCACCTTTCGGGGGAACAACTAGGCAATGTCTAGCAAAATTTAAAATGAACAGAACATTTCATTTGGAAATTCCACTTTTAGGAACTTGTCCAAAAGATACATTCACACATGGACAAACATATGTACACACATGTGTCACTGCAGTGGTTTTGTAATAGCCAAAAACCAAGAACATTTGAAATGTACATCATAAAGTAATCTGGTTAAAACATGCCAATGAAATAAGAAATTAGCCATTAAGAAGAATGAGGCGAGTCTAAAGGTGTTATGACAGAGCAGATAATCCCCTAAATGCACTGTTAAATGAAAAAAGCAAAGATGTAAGATGGTGTGATAGTATGTTATTGTTTATGTAAAAAACAAACAAAAATAGGATCTAATATACATATATACATATGTATGTACAAGCACATATACACACATCCACGTACATGCACATACTCATATCCATGTACACACTACCCCTAGAAGGATACACAAAGCCTTACAAGGGTACGCAGGGTAACAATAGCTGCCTTCCGAGTAGGGAAGGAGCAATTTCCTTTAGGATGTTTGAATATTCTACTCCCTGCAAATATTATGATAGATGAGAGAGGGGGAAAATCTTAACCTAGATTATTTTGTAGGTTTCACAAGCACAGTAGCCACAAAGACCCTTCAAATCTACACATCCAAATGACCTCCAACCCAGCAGAAGGGCAGAACAGGGATCAAGGAAGAGCCCAGCAAATAAGTATTAACGTGCAATCTTCTGTGCACATAGGATACAATTTTCACATGATCCACTGTAATTTTTTCCATTCTAAGGCACATTAACCCTGACACAACATCCTTTTCAGCTACTTCAGCACACCATTGGTTTGCAGTGAAAACTAATTTTCAAATTAGCCTAAGAAAATAGGATTTAGGAAGGTGAACCTACTCACCTAGGTACAACATGTTCAAGTCAAATATAAGTGGTTTATTGGAGCTGATGGTGCGCCTCGGAAAATCAGGGACGGCCAAGCCTGAGAACACACTTCCTCATTGGCAGGTAAAAGAGGCTCGCTTGGGGTGCAGCTTTGCGTAGGAAACCTTCTGTGGCACCCCCCGCCCCCCTGATTAAGTCTCTACTCCCCTCACACCCTCCGGTACACCACTTACCATGCTGTGTTACGACGGCCTTGTCACATATCTGTCCCTTGCCCTAGACCATGGCTGTGCAAGTTCAGGGGCCACATGATTACCGCTTCCCCACCGCTCAGCATGTGACAAACAGAAGATGCTTAACAAACATTCGCTAAATTGACTGCAGCTGTCTCCCAGCGAGAAGGGCCGTGCTTGCCCCGCTCACTCTGGGTGCTCGTAACCTTTGTACAATACCGAACGTTGCCACCTTTTACCATTACGTATCTTTTTGAGTCTGACGCGGGGGCTTTAACTGATAGAACGTGCGTAGGGACAGAAGTTTGAATCATTACAGTTGTGCCACCTGAGGAGAGTTACTTCATCTCCTGGAACGTGTTTCGTTGTCCCCGAAACAGGGACATCGCCTACCTTCCCAGACTGTGCAGTCCACCTTACACGTGGCGGCCACTAATTAAATGGTGGCCGTTACTGTCTTTTTTTATATTTCACATAGAGTAGGTATTCTCTCTTACTCACCTAGTACCTTCCACACGTTCGCCGTGGAGAAAACATATACTTCGATGCTGTCAGACACGAGTTGGAATCTAGGATTTAGCTGATTGTTTAGCAAAGTGTTTCCAGGCACGTTACCTCACCTCTGAGTCTCCATTTCTTATCTGTAACATCACTATGTTCATACTTATCTCATGGAGTTGGGGTAAAGATTAAATGAGACAATACACTTAAAGTATGCAAAGCATGAGTGCAAAGTGTCAGTAAATAGTAGCACTTGTTATTACCCATAATAAAACACAAAACCTCGCTGACTGGTGTGGCTCAGTTAGTTAGGCATCACCCTGCAAAGAGAAAGGTCGCCGGTTCAGGTCCTGGTCAGGGCACCTGCCTGGGTTGCAGGTTCCATCCCCAATTGGAGGCAACTGATTGATGTTTCTCTCCCACAATGATGTTTCTCTTTCTCTCACCCTCTCTTCCCCTCTCTCTTAAACACACACACACACACACACACACACACACACACACACACACACACACACACAAACCCCTTTGCACAGTGGAGCTTTGAGGCATGAACACAGCTCATGTTGTTTTTACTACTTCCCTGGGGAGAGGATAGAGATGACATACAAAATGATGAGATGCATTCTGCTAAAAACTAGTAAGTTTTCAGGAGCTGTGATCAGCCCCAGGTGTGAGAAGAATGATTTGTCTAAGTAATTCCATCACGTTGCTGAAAGCAGTCCCCAAGGACAGCCTCTAGCAGGCCTCATTGGAAGGTTCTATAACTGCCTGGTAACCTGGGTACAACCTTCCCCATTTCATGGGTACAGAAACTGAGGCTGACTAACTTGACCAAGAACGCTGAAAAGTAGCAGAGTTAAACTTTAGACCTAGAACTCTGGACAATTAGCCCAATGCTCTTTGTACTACATCATCTGCCTCTGAAAAAAATGCAAGAATAATAGTGATCATAACCTGCTCAAAAAATAATATGAGATGAAATTTCTCTAAGTATAACTTCAAAAAGTTAAAAATATGACCCTCTCACACAAATATAAAATGAAGGAAAAGAGATTTACACAGACAGGAAAAGATAAGACAAAATAAGTTTGCTACATTTGTTAAGTTTGAGCCCTAAGGGGTAATAAAACTTTAACCTTTGAGGTAATCTCCTTCAGTGGACAGAAATTGTTTGAATCTCTACTGAACAAAGGTCCACAGGTTATTGCAGAATTTCACAGGGTCTGGTTCCGGAAAAACGATAAATAACAAGATAAACAAAGGTTCATGCTCTAGAATTAAATGACCCTTAACCAGTCTAACATTGAAGGGACATACAGTCCTCTTTCTCCAAGTCTGAACAATCTTTTAAACATATTGAGCTCGCTTACATTTTAGAAGGCATTGTGTTAACCTTTACGTATATTCCTTCAAGTGATCCCAACCACCGCTCTGTGAGATAGTTGCTATAATTATCCCATTTTTACAGATTAGAAGAATGAGGCACAGATGGGGTCAAACAGCTTGTAAGCAGTGTAGCAGAGATTCCGGCCCAAGCTAATGACAGAGCCCCCTTCCTTAACATGCCATTCTGCCCGACCAAGATGAAGCAATGTGGCCTCAGCCTTGACAGGGGGGACTATACTGCATCATCGTTGAATCCCGAGCACTCAGCTCAGTGTCAGACAGGTAGACAATCAATAAGTATAAGTTTTGCTTTTTGAATCTAGAGCTAGGACTAAAGAAAGCTATGACCCAGACCATGAAGTATTAAGACCCACTACGTGCCAGACACTGAGCTGGTTCATGAGCTAATTCCAGAGTTAAGTGGAGCTACCCAGCAGCTGATAACTGCTAAGTGAACACAAGAGACAGGACCCTGCCCTCATGGAGCTTATAGTCCGATGGGGAAAACAAATGTGAAAAAAAGACCGACAGCAAAGCATGAGATGCACTGTGACTGGGAGAGTATAGGGTGCTGTGTAGGACCATGATAGGTGGGCTTCCTGTGGTCCAGCGATCAGGGTCATTGGAGAACAACCTTCAGTCATCTGTGACTCTGAAGAACCATCTCTTTCCATTTCAGGCCAAAGTGAAAGACTAGCCAACGTGTCAGCCTAGTGGGCCTGTCCCTTCTTATCAAGACGTCCAACAGTGCTGCGCACAGTGAATACTCAAATGCTATTTGACCAATTCCTCCGCTTGAATAGATGAATTAACTATGACTGTTTTTGGCAAAGATTAGATGCAACCAACAAAATAATAATGTTAGATTTAAAGAGACAGATTTGACAATTTCATTTTGAAGCCGAAGAAAGCGTGAGTTGTCACTGCAGGGTCAAGCGCTCGAGTGAAATAACTCCCTGCTGCTCCTGACCCGTGTAAGATTATAGAGGAGGTGTCTCTGAGCAAAGGAAAAAAGGATGGTATTTCTCCAGGAAGAAGGAAAGGAGAGCCATGCTTTTAAGGGTACTGACTCATTTCTCCTCCTGAGAGGGGAGCCCCTTGCCGGCTCTAAAGAAGAGAATTGGACCCAGTCAGTGAGCCTGGCAGGGAAGAAGCCAATGACATATTTTATTCAATTAAAGCTGCTCTGTGTTTGCACAAGCCTTTATGGGCTTTAGCTAATGTAGCATGGGCCGGCGGACGGGGAGCTACGGACTGATGCTCAGGAGTTAGCCTAGTGGGCTGATGCTTCCTACAACCAGCTGACACCAAGCCCAGACTCACCTTCACTCTTTCCCAGAATTTACAGAGTGTAATTCTATGCACACCTCGAGGCGAGAGGATTCCAAACGTGTCTTATCTAACTGGGCACCCCAAGAGCCTACCACAGTGCCTGGAGCACAGAAAAGGCCCTATAAAGGCTTATCCTCTCCAGGGGGTGCCCGCTGTGCCCGACCTGGGCTCTCTTGACCTGGGAAGGTCCTGTGTTAGTGGCGGGGCAGAAGGCAGCTTCGTGTCATGCCTCTCAACTTAAAGAAGAGCTTTGCTTCCCTTGCTGTGACAGAAAGTCAATGAGGAGCCATGTAATTTGTGGAGCCTGCTTCATCGAGCAGAGATGGATGGCCCAAGGGCAGGCCAGCTTCTGGGGTAGGGTGGCATTGGGCCAGTGAACTGTCCTGGGAGGGAGGGCAAGGCGGACGACGGACGGCCATTTTTAAGCAGCTCTGAGCCGTTTCTGTGGGGAATTTACTTCTAAAGCTTTGAGTGTGAGTCTTTGTTACTGAGGTCTGCATCTTTCCATAGTGAGCGCTCCCAGCTGGCTTCTGAGAGGAGGTGGGATATGACTGAGTCTCTCTCTCTCTCTTTTTTTTTTTTTTAATTCCTGAGGTTAACACTAGATACATCTAATTCTCCAGGTGTCCTCCTGTAACGCGGGCTAAAGGAGCAAAAATGTGCAGAGATTTGTAAAGCCCGAGAGTCCCTCGCTATTTCCAAATCAAACTGGGGTTTTTGAAATGGTTAGTCTACCACTTCCAAGGGGTATATCAACCAGGCGGATAGCAGGGGTTTGTTTTTCCAGGTTCCAGAATTTTATCTGAGTTAAATACCAAAACTCTTTAGGCCAGAGGTTGACACTGTTTTCACAGTGACGTTTTATTGGGACACAGCTGCGCTTCTTCCTTTACGTGCTTCCTGTGGCTGTTTTTACCCAATGGCAGGACTGAGTAGTGTGTCCAAGACAGTGGGATCCACAAAACCTAAAACGTTCGCTACCTGGGCCATTAAAGAAAAATGTTGCCGACCCCTGATCTGGGCTATCCACGTATTTTGCATTCTTTCCAGGTGAAAA
>PVJD01019697.1:0-11098 GCA_004026545.1 Mormoops blainvillei
CGGTCCTGACCTCATCTCTGCCCCCTGAAGTGGGCACGAGCCCTTCACGGCTCCAGCTACCAGCATCCAAATCCCTGACTTCTGGAACAGCAGCACTTGAGGAACGTGCCTCGGGCAGGCCCCGTTCTAGGGGTGTTACCGAGAGTGGAGAGTCGCCAATGGAACTGCCACGGCAGCCGTGAGGGACAGCTGTGAGGTGGGGGCTGTTATTATTCCCACTCTGCAGGTGAGGGATGGGAGGCCCAGGGAGGTGAAGTTGCTCGCCTGGAGGTGGCGGAGTCTGAATTCAAACCCAGGGAGCCCGCACGCTTCCCTAGTCCGCATTACCCTCTGGCTCTCCAGCCCAGACCTCTGACCTGAGCTTCAGGTGGAACATTCCTTCCGGATTTTCAGGGGTCCCCAGCAGGGGACCCCCCTCCCCACCTGGCCCCACCTTAGCTCTCATCCGTGTTTAGCCAGGGGTGCCCAACCCGCAGCCCTCAGGCCCATGCAGCCCAGGATGGCTATGTAAACGGGCCAACACAAAAATAAAAAATTTACTTAAAACATTATGAGATTTTTTGTTTGTTTGTTTTTGTTAATGTTCGTGTATTAGACGAGTTGCCCAAGACAGCTCTTCTTCTTCCAGCGTGGCTCAGGGGCGCCAAAAGGTCGAGCACCCCTGGTAGGCCTGTTTGCTCGGTATCCCCACACCACCCCACCCCTAGACTGGGAGCATCTCGGGTCCCATTCATTCACAACCATGTCCCCACACCCTGCGCCACAGGTTTGGCACACAGTAGGGCCTGGGTCTGTGTCCTAGGAGGGACACAGCATTTCCAGCTCCAGATCTGGCCTTAGCTTCCCCACAGCGCTCTCTGCTGGTCAGGCCAAACGTGACCTCAGGCCTTCGGACCATGGACCCCTGCCCAAATCCCCATGACCCTAATAAACTCCCTGGGTTTATGGTGCTCCTTTCTTCCACGGAGCTCAAAGGATTTTCCCATCTGTGATCTTGCTGGCCTGGGACCAGCCCCAGGAGTGTGGGAGGGCTAAGCATTTCTCTCCCCATTTTACAGATCCGAACTGAGGCTTGAAGGACAGGCGAGCCCCAGCGTGCTGGCGGATCCAGAAAAGAGGTTACAGACCCGTTTCTCCAACCCGCTCCCTTCCAGATGAACAAACTGAGGCCCAGAGGGAAACAGACTTGCCCGAATGAGTCCTGGGCCAGAACCCTAGTGTCCTAAATACAGTCTGGGGCTTTCCCACGACATCAAGATCTCTGCCTGCCTGCAGCTCGGCAAGCCTTGGCCAAGTCATTAAACATGACGAGCCTCTGTTGTCCTATTTGTAAAAGGAACTTTCCTGACTGCCCGCCTCCCAGGGGGACTGGGCGATGGCGGACGTGGGAGCGCTCATGACAGGCTGCGAGGCCAGGTGAGGTCAGGCGAAGGGAGAAGGAGAACAGTGGCCCAAGCTGCAGCTTCCAGCAGGACCCTTGCCCCCGCCTGGCATACACACAACCCAGGAGGCCGCTCCAGCCCAGGGCTTGACTTTCAGATGGGCTGGCATGTTGGCAGGGTAGCAGGAGTAGGAGGTGAGGGGAAGTAGTGACCAGTCGAACCCTAAGTCTCAGTTCCAGCCTCTGTTATGTCCCTCCTGGTATTCCTCCCAATCTGTAGATTCATTGATTGATTCCAGTGGCTTGTTAATATCTGTGTTGTCTCTGACTGACATTAAGCCAGATGTTGGCAAACTTTTGCGAAGGGTCAGATAGTGAATATTTTCATCTTTGAGAGCTACACCATTTCTGCCACTGGAAGGGGAAGCAGCCAGAGACACGAGGTAACCCAGTGACCATGGATATGTTTCAATAAATCTTTATTTACAAAAACGGGCCAAGGGCCGGATTCGGCCCCTGGGTCATAGTTTGCTGACACCTACTCTAACCTCCAAGATATTTGGGACTTGTCTGATTGCGCTCAGCTCTACCCCATTGTTTGGGCAGAAACACAGTGCAGGCACTGACTCGATCAATGTTTGATGAATGAAGACGTGGCCTCTGTGTGTGGGACTGAAAGGGCTTGTGTGATGTGGACTGATGGAGGGGGAGTGCGTGGCCCACAAAAACGCCCAGAGGCAGGAATTGGAGAGGATGTTGTCCGTCCCCAGGAGCTACCAGGCTCAGAATCACCCCAGAAGTCACGATAGAGGGGACACCGGGGGACTAAGGGCTGCCCCAGTGTGGCCAGTGCTGGGATCGACCTCCTAGGGTTACTGGAAGAATTAAACAGGACAGGGCCAGTTTGGGTCTTGGCACAGCTGGTGGCACATGGGAAAGTCTCAGCTGCCATGATTATTCTTGTTGCTGTCATTAACCCAGAAACTGCCTCCCGAGGCCCCACCAGGGCCCTGACTAGGTCTTCCCAACTAAGGATGGGCCTATGGCGGCCACAGGAAAGCCTGTCCCTCCAGGAGCTGGTGGACGTCTGTCTAGTGCTGGGGACATCCCACCACCTGTTTGCCCACCAGTCTGGGAGCTTCCCCAGGGCAGAGGGCAGAAGTTGGTCCCCGCCGGTGCCTAGAGCAGTGGCGGTGTCTGCTCCATCGCACCGACGGCTTACCCTTCTGTCTCTCCCCAACCCATCTAGTCCAGCCTGTTACTCCACTCCGGCTGGAAATACCCCGTCTGGAGCCTGGAGCTAAGAGTGGGTACATTCTGAGTTCAGCCGGTGACTTTCTCAGGCTTCCCGGAAAGACCCCAAACCTTAGGCTCCAGGACCCATAGGCAGGGCCTGGCCTCCAGAGGTAGCACGTAGACCTGAACCCCCCAGGTCGAGCAGGGAGTCCCACTGGCTGTGGGGTTTCAGTCCCAGCTCTGCTCCTAACGGGCCTTGGTCCCTTTCCTGGGTCTCAGTCTCCACATCTGTGTTGGGGGAGATTAGGAGCAGGTGATGTCTGAGCTCAGGGTTTTGCTAGCCTAGATGGAGACTTTGTGCAAATCTGGATGGATGCAGCCTTGTAGCGCCCAGCTTAGCAAGGAGATGACACCTTTGTGCTAGAAGAAGGTGCCCTGTGCCCAGGCTGACAGCCTATTCCAGAGCTCAGGGCTCGGTGACAGGAGCACGGGCAGGATTTCAATGCCCTCCCCCTTGGTTGCGCATCTTTGTACAGGGCACACAATGCCCGACCTTGAACTGTGTGGCTGGGTCTGAACTGGCAGCATGGTTCTTTCTGGGTCAATTGGCCAAGGGAGAAAGGAAAAGAAGACAGTGAAGAATGGTGCTGTCTCAAGCTGCCCTCTGGTGGCCAGATGCTGCATGACACCCACAGCTCAGGAAAAGCATCTCAGGTGTGTGTTACCTGTGTCTGTGCCTTAGTCCTAGCAGGCGGTCTCCTCCCTGCCTGCAGAAACCCAACACCCAGGGATACCAGCCTCTGAAACCTGAGAAAGGGATCCTGTCATGAAGAGCCACCATGGACCAGACCAGGTATTTTAGAGATGAACTCAGTGTACCTGTTTACTCACCTGGCTGGAAGCTCCCCCCACCCCTAACCCCCCACCCCTGGGCAGGGGCTGGTCTTATCCCAGTGTCCCCAGTGTGAAGCACAATGGTTGTGTCTTCTACATCGGGCTGGGGGCTTTCCCTTCTGTCTCTCCCTTCCCCACCTAGTCCAGCCAGTTGTTGGTGAGGGACTCTGACCTGTCACCCCACTCCAGCTGAAAGCCCACAATCTTGAGCATGGAGCTAAGAGTCAGCACTTTGTTTCAGGTCAGCCTGTGGCCTTCTCTCTCAGGCTTCCCAGAAAGGCCCCAAACCATGGCCCTCAGGACCCCAAGACAGGCTGGGCTCCCCGAGAAACAGGGAACTGGACTGGGAGCCTCATCCGGCCTTGACCCCACCTGAGAGGGACTGGAAGGAAGCTTGGTTTGCAGATGAGCAGAGGATGGGACGTCCATTGCCCTTCAGATAAAGACCAGATAGATCCATGTGGGAGGCCCTGGCAGAGCGGGCTCCTGCCCCCTCCTCCCTCATCCTCTGGACTCCAGCCATCATGGCCCTGTCCTCCTCCTGGGAATTATCCCTTCCTCCCACCTCCATACTGTTGCTGTGCTGTTCTCTCTGCCAAGCCGAGTCCTACTCATCCATCAGCTCTGGACTCTGTCACTGCCACTTCCCCTGGACGTTCCCTCCACGCCAAGACCAGATCAAAGTCCTCCTCTCCTGTGCTCTCCCAGTGCATCTCAGGGCTGCGATTCTCAGTTGTCCTGGGTCCTTACTGGGTTAATACCTCCCTACCCCAGGCACCTTGTCTGGCTCATTCATGCTGTAATCTCAGCAACACACAGTGCCGGGCACACAGTAGGCGCTCAATAAGCACTTGCTGGATGAATGAAAGATGAACTCCGTTAGTCCTGGCTATAACCACTTTCTAGGTGTGTGACTTCAGACAAGTCTCTCTTTCTTGCAATTGGCCAACAAATACTTATTGAGCATCTACTGGCTGGGATTGAGTCAAACCCAGATCTGCCTGGCTCCCAATTCTGTTCTCCTTCTGCATCCCCAGCTCTGCCTTTGCTGAGAAAGCCAATGCGGAGGATATGTTAGGGGCCTGGAGGCAGGCAATCCCATTCCGAAGTCTCATCCTCTCCCACGGTCCCCCAGATGTCATATACGCATATGCCAGTCCCCTGGTGCCCCCCACATCTCTACCTCCATACCTCCATACCTCTACCATCTCTACCTGCCACATCCCACTCAACCTTCAAAATGCCTTTGCAGCATCACCATCATCCCGAAGCCATCCCCATGACCTGCCAGAAGCTACTCTCCTCTCACTGCACTTGGTTGGCATGGGGATACTCCGCTGTCCACCATGACCCGAGTTATTTATGCACGTGGCTCCCCCACGCTGCATCCTCCCCCTCCCAAGACTGCCTGGGCAGGGACTGAGTCCGATTCATCACTGTACTGGCTCCGTTGATTAAGCCTTCTCTGATCCGACTCTGCAGCATCTGCTCTCCACGCCCCAGCGCCCCGCTCTGGGCCGGGTACTCGGGGCTAGTGAGTGTCAGTCATTGAACAGGCGAGTGGGGGCAGGCCATAGGACGGGGGGTTCTGGCTGGATCCCCAAAGTCATGACAGGAGAATGGGGTTCGGGGTGTGAAGGGCACAACCTGGGCACTCTCTCCTCTGGTCCCTTCACCCACCGGAGGCCCCCTCTCTCCTCTCCCCATCGATGGGTGGGGCAAGGCACATGCTGGGGGAGGGTAGTGGAAGATCACAGGGCAGATGGGCTATGGGTTGAGCTGGGAAAGGACAGCCTGCCCCGGGGAAGGACAACCACACATCTTGGAGCTGTCTGGGAATCTGGGAATCGTCTGCTTCAGCAGAATTCCAATGACTGGGAAGGTGAATGTGGGCATGCAGGGGGGAGCTGCCCATCCTTGCATGGCCTAGTCTCAGGCCAGTGCCAGGGCTGGGCTGACAGGCAAGAGGCCTGGGTTCTAGTCTCCACTCTGCTATCAATTTTCTGTGTGACCTTGGGCAAGCCCCTGCCCCTCTCTGAGCACCAGTCTGTACAGTGAGAGTGTGGAATTGACCGGCACCAATGCCGATGGTTGAGATGGCCAGCACCCCTCGCCCCACCCTAGGGATCTCTCTGAGTTGGTGAGCAAGTGGCTGTGGGTGGGGCCACTGCCCAGCCCTACCCACCTGTCCCCGTCTTAGGCTGAAGGGAGCACAGTGGGCTCCCCAGCATCCTCTCTCTCCTCTGCGACCTGCCCCATCCCCTCTGCCCTGTCCCCCTGCCCCCAGAGCTGCCAGGCTGCCAGCTGGGAGCATCGGCAGCTGTGACCGAGCGTCCTGCATCACGGTGAGTCAGAGCCCTCTGTCCAAGCCAGATCCAGTCACTCCACAACAGGAAGAGAAAGGACACTATGCCTCCCTGGCCCGGGCTATAGGAAAGGACCCTGGAGCCTGGCCACAGGCAGGCCTGTCTTTCCTTCTCCACACAAGGGCAAGTGCACAGTTGGCCCTGCAAGGCACTGGGCATCCATGTTGGTCAGGACAGGCTGTCCCTTCAGAGCTGTCCTCTCCCAGGGCAGACTTGGGGGGCAGAGCTGCTCTGATGGGAGTGGAGCATGGGAGTCCCTGAGCACCCAGCTGAATACAGCACTGCCTCTAGGACTGGCATGTCTTGTTCACGCGGGCACATAGTAGGTGCTTCACACACATCCAAGGAATAGAGTTTCCTCAGGCTACCCATGGGTGTAGAGAAGCTTGGCGCGGTAATAAATCATCATATTGTACCTTGTTCACTGTCACTATTATTTATTTCAAGCCCTAAGTTAAGTGCCTGGTGTGTGCATATATTATCCCGTTAATCCTTACGGCATCCTGTGAGGTGGGAGTTTTGCCCCCAGTTAGCAGATAAAAGCACAGAGCCTCAGGGAGGCGAAGCCATCTGACCAAGGTCACATAGCAGGTGAGGTCTGAGTCCACATTCACACCAGGCCGGTGGACAGCCGTGGCCAGGCCTCTCTCCCCCGGGACTTTACTCCAGAGAGGGCACCAGGCTGGGGAAAGAGAACAACGTCAGCACGCGTGTCCATCCGTACCCCACCCCCACCCCCTGGCCGTCCCATGGGGCCAGGTCCTGCCCTGCAGAGGCGTTTACCTCCGACCCATGCTCCCACCTCATCCCCCCTCCCCGGTGCACAGGTAGGTGTCAGGGTGCAGTGAGATGAAGTGTGTGAAAGACAGTGCTTCGGATGCTGAAGAGCCGTGCGTCAGTGGAGGTTTGCTGTAAGGAGCTGGGGGCGTGTGACTGTATAAACATGAGAGTTACATATACGGTGTGTGTGTGCTAGTGTGTACAAGTGTGAGCGTGTACACGTCTGAGAGTGTGCCAAGTGTGTCCATGAGTAGGCATGAGTGTGTGAGTGATTAGAGTGGGCCACTGTGCCTCCTTGGACAGGAGACCAGGGCTGAGCAAATTCTTGCACCTGGGTTCACATTGTCCTAGCTAAGCCCAGAGAGGCAGGTGCTGCCCCCTTCAGGCGGTGCGGGAGACCCCGTGCGGGGGATGCCACCCCCACCCTGGGCCACCACCTCCGAAATGAGGAGCTGTCCCTCTCGGCCAAGGGACCTCAGGCAAGGCGTCTGCCTGACTTCTGTGAGCCTCTTTCTTCCCCTGCAAAATGGGCGTGTGATGGAATGGCTGTTACTGCTCTCAACCAGGTGTCTGGTCGTGGTCGTTAAATTAACGTTGTGTACTTTGTGTCCCAAATGCCAGAAGTTTCCCCGCCCCCACCGCCCCCTTCCCTGACCTTCAGCCCCTGTCACTAGGTGGAGCGAGGTGAGGGTCAGAGGTACCACCCCCCCTCCACTCCCTTAAGCCCCCAACACCCCCCGCCCCGCCCCCAGCCCAGCTGCGACAACAGGTGCGCGATGCGGGGGGGCGGGGGCTGGGAAGGGGCGGGCACCCTCGCGTGGCTCTGCGCTCCCAGTTCCAGGCCAGCGGTCCCCGGCCCCCCCACCCCCCCGCCCCGACACACACACACACACACCAATCCGCGGTGCTGGCAGCAGCTGGCGCGGGAGGCAGCAGCGGCGGCCGCGGCAGCAGCGGGGACGGGGCTGAGAGGCGGCCGAGCCGCGAGGAACCCCTGCCCCTTCCCTTCCTGCCCTCCCCCTGCGCCCGCGCCACGCGTGAGCTCCAGGCTGCGGAGACATGATCGCCCGGCGGCCCGACGCACCCAAGGCGCAGCGGCCCGGCCCCGCGGCCCCGTGATGGGCTCCTGCGTGTCGCGAGGTGAGGAGGCCGTGGGGCTGGTGGGGGTGGGGGCCCGGGTCCGCACGCCGAGGACGCGCGCACATCCCCTCGGGACGCTCCAAGAAAACTGGGAAGTGAGGGTGGGCAACCCGCCCTTCCTGGCCAGCCGCACCCCCACCCCACCCTGGCGGAACCCTAGGAAACGCGGCACCCCCCTCCAGGGCGTGGGAGGATGGGGTGCAGTGCAGAGAGAGAGGGCAGAGGGGTCAGGGCAGCCCCAGCCCCGCTTGGAACCACGCCCTGGCAGGTGGCCCGAAGCAGGGTCACTTCCTTCCCAACAGCCACACACCCCCTGCCGTGTGTCTGGAAGGGGCAGGAGGCTTCTGATTGCTCCTGACTCTTTTGGAGGGACTTGGGGGTGGGGGGTGGGGGACCAGGAGAACATTCTGCCTCCCCCACACCCCTAAGGCACAGGCTTTAGTAGCTCAATGCGCCCCCATGTCTGTCCCCTTATCCTGTGCCCCTGAACCCCATTGGCAGCAAGGGTTTCACGGAGGTGAACAGGTTATAAAGAAGGCTCCCGGTCCTCCACCACCCTCATCCTAACTCCTCATCCCCACCTCCATCTTTGGTCAGGCAGTGGGAAGGGACGGAGACAGCTGGTGTTCTCAGTAACCCCTGAGCCTTTTTCTCTGTCTCTGAGCTGTAAGAGCCACCCGGAGCCAGCACCCTGGCTCTCCCTCTCCTGTGCCAGAGCTCCACTGTTCTCCCCAAGGTGTCATCAGGAGCTCGGTGAGCTTCCCTGGAGGGCGGCAGGCTGGTCTTGCGAATCCTCCCTGCCACCAGCTTTCCAACAGGCTGCTGAACAACACTTGAGAAGAGGTCCACCTGGCCATTCTCCCACCACGGCCTCCACCCTGCAGTGGGCGGGGGCGGGGCCGGGGGTGGAAGTGACTGACCAAACCCACTGGCCCCAACCATGGGGCCTTGGGGGGCTGCCACCCCACCCATCACCCCCAATAGCTTTTTCAGGTGCAGAGGGATAAACAGGCCTTGGGGACAGGCTGGGCAGGCCCAGGAGGAGAGGGGTCCTTGTCCTCATACCAGGGGTTGTTCAGGAGGGAGCCCAACACCTCTCCCTCCATCCTGTGGCCTCAAAGGGGCTCTGCTCACCGGTCCATGTGGGACATTCAGGTGAATGGCTCAGGATGTCTCAGGAGCGTATCTGGGCGGGATCATGGATGGGGTTGGGCTGCGTGAGGTTCATTCACTTATTCATTAAGCTGAAACTAGCATGACACCTACCGTGTGCCAGGCGCCGTGCCCACGCTGGGCATCCAGCATTGACGAGCACAGCACCTGCGCCCGTGAGGCCTATGGCCGGGCCAGAGTGGGAAGGCAGTTGTAAGAGTGAAGAATGTTTAGGGCTCTTTAAGGGGTGACAGGCTCAGGGTCTCTCCAGAAGTCCCCGCTCTGGACAGTCTCTGGGTGTTGGGGGACCTGGGATCTGGTGTTTCCTTGGTGACTGTCCCTTCCGCATCCCGTGGCCATCCCATGCAAGGGGCTGAGAGACTTGCCTGTGAGCTGCAGACCAGCCGAGCACAGTTCAGAGGCTGGGAGGAAGGGACACCTGCCAAAGTCGCTCAAGGCAGTGTCGGGACTGGGGTCCAGTTCCTTTGACAAGGTATGAGGACCACCAGCCATCGTCCCAGAGACTCTGGGTGGCTGAACCACTGAATGGAGGTCCCGCACCCCTCTAATTGTCACTAACACTGAGTGCTTACAGTTTACCAGGTACTGGTTGGGACCTTTTTAGTGACAACAGACTATTTAATGACTCGTACTATCACTGTCCCCAAACTCCGCAGAGGGGAGTTAAATGACTTGCTCAGGGGCTGCCTATAAGAAATAGCAGAGGCAGAGACAGGACTCGAACCCAGGACTTGAACCCAGAGCCCGACCCTTAACTCTGCACCCCACCGCCAGCCCTCAGTCTCGGCGGCCGGCACCAGCCCCACTTCACTCCAGGTGCGGGCCTCCTGGGGCTTCTGAGCCCCAAGAACCTGATCTCCGCACCTGCACCTGCATCAAGTGCTAGTAACAGCTCCCTTATTCCAAGCGCTCCCTGTGCCCGGTGTGCCGCCTGCAGCCAGGTCAGGGGTGGGAGCCTCACGCTGGGGCCGCCCCAGCCAAACCCTAACCCCCAGGTACAGACCACACCTGGGACAGCCGCCCCTTCTCGGCACCAGGCAGCAGTTAGCGCCTCTGAGCCAGGCCTGAGAGGCCAGCGGTGGACCAGCCTAGGTTCTCATCCCTGCTCCACCAACGCTGGCTCTGTGACCTCAGCCAGTTACTTAGCCTTGTATACGTATCTCAGTGTTCTCATCCCTAAAATGGGAGTCATACCAGTATTGATGGCCCAGGGCTGCTGGGAGGAGATTAAATGTCTTAATTCATGGAAAGCGCCCGGACCAGTACATGGCGCTTAGTAAGCACTCGAGTCAGGTGTTACTTTCATTTTTATTATTCTCCTTCTGTGCAGACAAGCTAATTGAGACCCTCTTGGCTGGGAAAGGGAGAGCTACAGAGGCTTCGAGCCCCAACCTTTTCATGGGAAAAGCGGGTGACGGGCACAAGAAGTGCTGAGGACATGGGGCAAGTGATTGGGACCAGGTTAAGGCAACAGACGTTGTCTCCGGGAGCTATTTTGTGTTCATTGTTTATTTTTAAGCTATTGTTTGTTGGGCGTTTATCCAGAGACAGGCTGAGCCTTCAGCCTCCTGACCTAGTTAGTCCTCCTTCGACCTTGGGAAGAGGGACGTGGGGCTCAGGGACAGGGTGAGTCTTACTCGAGGTCACACAGCCAGGCCACGGACAGGCCGTATTTGACTCCAGGTCTGTGTGGCCCCGGAGCCTGAGCCCAGAACCCCTACCCTTTGCTTTCACACGTCCCCCACATGGAAAGAGACACCGAGCATGTGGCGCGTCTGAAACAGCAGCCCTCCAGAATAACTCCCGTGGTTAACAATTGGCCTGGGCTTTGTTGCCACCACTGGTGACAGACAATCCCTACGGGGCGGAGGGGAGTTAGTATCAGCCCCCCCAATTCTCTCCAGCTTCAGGGCCTCACGTGCTCACCCTGTGCCCCTGGCACCGCAGCCTCTCTGCCGGCCCCAACCTTTCCTCCAGACCAACCATCAGCCTACAGGCCCCACCCTGGCGGGGCTCAGTGCACTGGGCCATGGAGAGGGGGTGAGACAGAGGGCAGAAATTGGAGACTCAGAAGTTTCTTCTGGAAGGTCAGACATCTGATTGTATCTGGGAGAAGGTACAGCCCTAA
>PVJD01019698.1:0-11097 GCA_004026545.1 Mormoops blainvillei
CATGCCTTGTTCCAGCCGTACCGGATCTTTAACACCTGGCTGGGAGACCCATCCAAGAACCTGCTGCTGGCCGAGGTCATCAATGTCATCAAGCGGGAGGACCTGCTGAATAACGCAGCCCATGCTGGGAAGACCCTGCTCACGGGGCTGCTGGATCTCCAGGTACCCACCCAGCCCGGCCACACCCCAGCTCTCTCAGGACCCCACCCATAGCTCCCACGGTCCCCAAGGCAGCATCCGAGCCCTTCAGCATGGCAGCGCACCTGCTCCTACAGCAGGTGCAGAGGCAGGAGCTCCAGGGACCACCCCCTTCCTGGCAGAGGTGGCAGATATAGCAAAGTACAACACAGGACACCAGTTTAATTTGAAAAACAGCAACTTTTTTTTTTTTTTTAGCATAAAAAAGTATACCCCATGCAACACTTGGGACATACTTAACTTAAAAAGTAGTACGTTGTTTAGCTAAAATTCAAATTTAACTGGACACCCTGTATTTTATCTGGCACCTGTAACTCAGAACAATTTGAATTTAGGAGAATATTATTATTTTCATTTTCTACATGAGAAAAGGAGTCTTGGGAAGGTGAGCAGCAGCAAGAGAGCCAGATTTTAACCCCCGATATGCCTGCTTGCAAAGGCTATGAGGGGGTTAAGTGTGCCTGTTAAGACAACATAGATCTTCTGGGTAAAATATTTTTCTTTTTTTAATTATATTTTATTGATTATGCTATTACAGTTGTCCTGAGTAGTCCCCCTTTGCCCCTCTCCACCCAGCACCCCCACTCCCTCAGGCAGTCCCCCACCATTGTTCATGTCCATGGGCCACGCGTATACGTTCTTTGGCTACTCCATTTCCTCTACTGTACTTTACATCCACATAACTATTCTGTGACTACCTACTGGTACTTCTTAATCCCTTCACCTCTTCATCCAATTCCCCCACACTCTCCCTCCCATCTGGCAACCATCAAAATGCAGTCCGTCTCCATGATTCTGTCTTTGTTCTTGTTTGCTTAGTTTGTTTTTTAGATTCAATTGTTGATAGATACGTATTTTTGGCCTTTTTATTGTTCCTACTTTTGATCTTCTTTTTCTTAAGTAAGTCCCTTTAACATTTCATATAATAATGGTTTGGTGATGACGATCTCCTTTAGGTTTTTCTGGTCTGGGAAGCTCTATCTGCCTTTCAATTCTAAATGTTAACTTTGGCGGGTAGAGCAATCTTTGCTGTAGGTCCCCGCTTTTCATGACTTTGAATATTTCCTGCCAATCCCTTCTATCCTGCAGTTTCTTTTGAGAAATCAGCTGACAGTTACAGGAACTCCCTTATAGGTAACTGCTTTTCTCTTGCTGTTTTTAAGATTCTCTCTTCATCTTTAACCTTTTGCGTTTTAATTATGATGTGTCTTGGAGTGGGCCTCTTTGCATCCATCTTGCAAAGCACATCCCATCCATATAGGACTCTTTGCTTCCTGCCCTTGCATGTCTACTTCCTTCTCCAAATTAGGGATGTTCTTTCATTATTTTTTCAAGTAGAAAAAATAATCTTCTCCTTCTCTTACCCCTATGATGAGAATGTTGGACCTCTTGAAGTTGTCCCAGAGGCTGCTTATATTTTCCTCATTTTTTTGGATTCCTCTTTCTTCTTGTTGTTCTGATTGGTTGTTTTTTTCCTTCCTTATGATCCAAATCATCGATTTGACTCTCAGCTTCATTCACTCTACTGTTGTTTCCCTGTAAATTGTTCTTTATTTCAATTAGTGAATCCTTCTTTTCTAACTGGATCATTTTTATGCTGTTGAAGTCCTCACTAAGCTCCCTGAGCATCCTAATAACCAGTGTTTTGAACTCTGCATCTGATAGATTGCTGATCTCCGTTTAGTTTAGCTCTGTTTCTGGAGTTTTGATCTGTTCTTTCATTTGGGCCATGTTTCTTTGTCTCCTCATTTTGGCAGCTTCCCTGTTTGTTTCTGTGTATTTGGTAGAGCTGCTTTGACTCCGTATCTTGGTAATGTGGCCTAATGTAGTAGATATCCTGTAGTGTCCAGTGTCACAGCCTCCCGTATCACAAATGCTGGGTACTCAAGATGCACCTATTCTGTGGTCTGAGTACCCTCCTCTTGTAGTTGAGCCTTGATTGCTGTTAGCAGGTCAATGGGAGCAATTTACCCAGGCCAGTCAGCTGCAGGGATTGGCTGTGACCACTTAC
The DNA here is from genome assembly GCA_004026545.1 of Mormoops blainvillei. Classification (NCBI taxonomy): domain Eukaryota; kingdom Metazoa; phylum Chordata; class Mammalia; order Chiroptera; family Mormoopidae; genus Mormoops; species Mormoops blainvillei. Next base: position 2,210 of record PVJD01019698.1, read on the forward strand.
CACCAACCTCAGCACCCCATGAAGGTTGAGCTGTGCAGGGGCAGGGTGGTAGTGCTCCGATGTGGTCTGTAGCTGCCCACTGGGTGCGCTGTGCCTGGGCTTTCCTGGGTGGTGCAGGCCAAGGTCAGCTCCCACCTATGTTTTGCCTAAGGCCACCCTGCCTGAGCTATTAAGCAACCTGACATGGCTGCTACTTGTGCTGGTTTTGGAAATTCCCAGGTGAAGCCAAGCTGTGAATCTAGGCTCATTGCTGCTAGTACCAGGCTGGGGGCTCACTGCGGCCAGGTATGGCTTATTTGATAGGATTTAGGAAGTTGAGAAGCATGAGTCTAGACCAGCCATTCATATGGAAAAGCAGCTTGGGTGGACCCGTAAGTTGGGTGGGATGGAGTCTCTGGAGATCTACAAGGCAGGTCAAACAGTGTTAGCCAGGTTGATGGAGTCTCAGATATAGCACCATTCTACCAGCTCTGTGGGGGGAGGGTTTAGAAAAGGGACAATGACCTCTGCTCAATTGATGCCAGATACTTGAGTCTCTTCCAGTATGCCACTGGTGCCTTCTAAGCTGCTACCCAAGCTGAAGCTCAGAGGGGGTTATTCTGAGAAAGTGAGTCCATGTGTGGGTTTTTTAAGAGCAACTGGTGGGGGCTCCGGCAGTTTCTTCTACCGACTCAATCCCCGCTGGCTTTTGCAGCCAGAAGCTGGTGGGACTTATCTTCCCAGCACTGGAGCTCTGGGCTGTGGGGTCTGGTATGGAGCTGGGACTCCTTGCTCCTGATATATCCCTCCCGAATTTTTATACACCACACATGGGTATGGGACCAGCCCATTCTGTGTCTGTGCCCCTCCTACCAGTCTGGGTGGGTGTCATTTCTTTAATTCCATAGTTGTCAGACTTACATTCACCTTGATTTCTGATGGTTCTGAGTGACAGCTGTTCTATATTTTAGTTGCAATTTTGATGTGGTCGTGCGAACCGGTTAGCCATGTCTACCTATGTCACTATCTTGACCAGAAGTCCCCTTTTTCTTATCTTAGAGTGGATCTGCATTTAAATTGAGGTTGGGCAAGAGTAGGCACTTGAAAAAGCCTCTGTATTGGGTAAGGCCCTTCCTTCCTGCTGGGGTGCACTGTCAGGGTCCTCCAATGGGGGAGGAGAAATGACCGGTGCCCTTTATTTCCTGGGTTGATGTTTGGGCTCTGCGCACAGATGTTCATGCATCTAGGGCCCAGCTCGGTGGGGATCTGGTTGTTCTGGGCTGTCACAAACATGGCTGCTCCCTGTCCTGATCTGAAGACAGTGCTCCCCAAAGAGGTGCCCACTGATGCTCCTTGGCACCAAATCAGCTGCCAGCAAGGATCCTCAATTTGCAGTGAGGAGAAAAAGTAAACTTCATTCAGTGCAGAGCATCTCAATTTGTGACACAGTGTGGTTGTGAGGCAATCCCAGGGCCAGGTCCCTCTCCAGCCAGACAGCTGTCCTCTGCTTGCTGTGTTCAGCTTAGAATCACAGGTGGAAAGGGAAGGCGCACTCCTATAGCCAGAGAGAAGCTGGCTTGTATAGACAGAAGTCCCCACCACTGGTCCCTGATTGGTCTCTCCTAATGCAAATGAGGACTCCAAATCCTCACAGTTGGATTAGTCCAAAGGCACTCTCCTGATGAGTCAGAATAGAACCACTTCAGTTGGTCAAAGCTATGCAGCTCTGATTGTATTGGGAAAGCCTTAATCCAATCGGATGAAATAGGACTCCAGGAACTTCTTTACAAAGGCTGGCTCAGACGGCAGAAACAGAGTGCAGGCAGGCAGTTCAGCACACAGGCAGGTGGTTCCGTGCAGGCTTGTGCACGAGAGGCCCTGTGTAGAAATGGCTGCTAGGCTCTGGTTTTGGTTTGTTTGTTTGTTTGCTTGTTTTTAATTTGAGTCAAGTTAGCCACCAGAGCCCTTCTTAGTAGGTGTCTTCTTTTTCAGGGTGCACAGTGGGTTCCATATGCAGGACAGGGACACAAAAAAGGCTTCCATGGAAACACCCTAGAGCAAGACTGACATCTTGCTTTTAGGAGCCCTGAGCTGGCTCATCTAAAGGAATGGGAGCAGTTAGGCGTCCTTATCCAGGTCTTACAAAGCTATAGGCAAAAAGGAGGTAAGATTACAGGAATGCCCTGAAACAATGAACTAGACAAAGGGATGGATGTAGATATAAAGGCTGAGAGGCAACATTCGAAGCTGTTCAGTGAGGAGCAGATGGGGATTTCCGCTCCTTCTTAAATAATCAGAGTTACTGTGTGTGTGCGAGCATCACAAGGGCTACAAAATGGATGAGCCCTTGATCCTGGCCTCCACACTCTGATGCAAGACAGGAGGTGTTCTTATCACTGATGCCCCTCCGATTACCAAGTGTGAGGATGAATAGGGTGAGTGCTGGAGTGACGTCGGTGCCTCATTCCTCACCTGTGGAGACCAAACGGGTCCTTCACTAGTGGTGTGGGGGTTCGAGATCATGCACGTAAGTGCCAGCAGAGTGCCTAGCATATCTGTGGGGCCTTTATCATCACCCCAAATCCTACCAAGGGGCTGTAACAAAATGATCCTTGTCCTCCACCTCTGTCCCCAGTACCTGAGATTTTGTTGGGTTGTCCAAGCCCCATTTGCTGTCCCTTCACATGGGCGATGGAGAATGGGGAGGGACCAAGATGCTTTACTCTGGGAGACTGTATTTGCTTCCTGGAGCTGCTGTAACAAATTACTGCAAACTGGGTGGCTTAAAATAAGAATTTGTTTTCATCATTCTGGAAGCCGGAGTCTGCGATCACAATATCGGCAGCATTGATTCTTTCTGGAGGCTCTGGGGGAGAATCCATCCCAGGCCAGTCTGCTGGCTTCTCATGGTTACTGGCCATCCCTGGCACTCTTTGGCTCATAGCTGCTTCCCTGTCATCATCTTTGCTTCTGTTCTCACATGGCGTTCTCCCCTCTCTGTATGTGTCTGTGATCAAATTTCCCTTTTCTTATAAGGATATCAATCATTGGATTTAGGGCCCACCCTAATCCAGTATGACCTCATTTTAACCTAACTACATCAGCAAAGACCTATTTCCAAACAAGATCACATTCACAAGTTCTAAGTCAACATAAATTTGGGGAGGGGCCACTAATCAACTCATTACAACTCCCAACCTCAAAGCCTTGAGTATGAGCTTTTTTTCTTAGAAGAATCAATCACCACTTTTCTAGAAGTATTGCTAATAATAAAGATGGCTGACATCTGTCGAGTGCCTACCAAGTGCCAGGCCCTGGACTTAGGACCTAGTCACACTAAATTCATACCAAAGCACATTGGGATCAGTAGCATTTATATCCGTCAGTTTAAGGAAGAGGAAACTGACACAGGCCACTTACATGACTTGCCCAAGGTTCCATGGAGAAACGGGTCAAGGTTTTGAACCCAGGACTGAATGTTTCTAGAGCCAGAGCTCCAAACCCCACAGTGGTCCTGCCACTCCATGCAGAGACCTAAAGGCCAGACCCTGGGGGTCGTCCGAGGAACCAGAATCACTGAACCGGCTGGTACACAGGTAACAGACTTTGATGCCAGCCTTGTTTCCCCCACTGCAGACCCGGTACCCCCAGTTCATCAGCAGAGTAAGAGGACGAGGCACCTTCTGCTCCTTCGACACTCCTGATGAATCCATACGGAATAAACTCATTTTAATAGCCAGAAACAAAGGTAAGGTGACCAGAAGTGGAAGCTAGGCTTAATCAGTGCCCCATGTTACCCTGGCATGGGAGGGCAGATGGCACACAGGACTAAAGACTCACTGAATGTTCACTCTCAATAGAAGAGTAGGGGGATTTCCTTATGCATTAATTCACTTGCCAAATATTCACCAAGATGACTGGCACCAACACTAGAGTCAATGATGAACACAATCACAGGGGTCCCTGCCTTCAAGGAGCTTACAGTCTAGCAGGAAGAGGTGACATTAAATAGAATATTTCATAAACAACCAGCTGCATTTATAAATCCTAGGAAAGAGGAAAAAGGCCTAAGAGAATGAATAGCTGGGGGAAATGTCCAAGAAATCAGGGAAGGCTTCCTTGAGGAAGTGGCATTTTACCTTATGCCTTGTTGGATAGACAGGGGTAGGCTCAGTGCAGAAGGTCAGGAAGAGCATTCTGGGCAGAGGGAGGGGCAGGTACAGTTAGCTGAAGCAGGATGGAGCTGAAGAAACTGAAAGAATGGGGTGTGATTAGGGATCAGTGCGCTAGAGGCAATGCAGCAGGGGAGGGGCCCACATTGTTTCAGCCTGTGGGCCAGGTTCAAGATTCTGGAATTTTTCCTAAGAGCAATGGGAGGTCATGGGAGAGTTTTAATTGGGGGAATATAGTGGTGAGGTGAAGGCACCTACTATGTGTCGAGCATGGTGTCTTTCACTTGTACCACCTTATGGACCCATGTACCAGCTCTGAAGGGCAGGGATGATTCACTTCCTCCTTAGAAGAGAAAACTGAGTTTCAGGGACGCTAAGCAACCAAGACAAGGACACCCAGCAAGTCAATGGTAACGTCACCCTTTAAAATAAGGGGTCTGTCCCTCTTTCGTGACAGCTGTGCCCCACATGCATGCTTCTGACCTGCCTTACTTTTTGTAATTTACTTGTTTACTCATTTTGTTTCTCCCCCAAGCCATGAGTTTCTTGAAGGCAAGGACTTTATCTCAGGATTTCTCTACCACCAGACCTAGTTCAGGGGCAGCAGAGCAGGCATTTAAAGTTGGAAAGAGGGAGGGAGGGAAAAGAATGATGGATGAGATGGATGGAGGAAGAGGGAGAAGTAATGCAGATGGATGGATAGAAGGAAGGACAGCTGGCAGCCCGGGTGGAAGAAAGGACATGGAGGGGTGGGGACAGCCCAGTGCATAACCACCCTCCTGGTTCTCACAGCCTGTGACTGAGCCCACACTCTTCACTGACCTCCTGCCATTTCTTTCAGGCGTGGTGTTGGGGGGCTGTGGTGACAAATCCATTCGTTTCCGTCCCACTCTGGTCTTCAGGGATCACCATGCACACCTGTTCCTCAATATTTTCAGCGACATCTTAGCTGACTTCAAGTAAAGAAGCCATTTCCACTATACTCTGGAAAAGCCCTGATCTCAACAGTTGTCAAATTGATTAGTTTGCCTAATTCATGTTTTCACTTAAAGTATCAGAAGTGAATGCCAAAACTGAAGGGTGGTATGCGAAGAGGTGACATTTTTGGTGGACTGTGGGGAGGGGAGAGGATGGAGGGACTGGTGTTGGCTTTCCTCCCTGCAGAGCCAATAGTACCCATTGGTCTAAGCTCAGAAATTCTGCTTGAGCCCCAGACATCTTAAGATGGGCCATGAGTATCCAGGCCATATATCTGCCCACCCTGAACCCCAAAAATTTATTTGGAAGCCAGTCAAGGGAATGACGCCTGCCCCTGGGAAGGGTAGCTGGGAATCCTGGGTTCCAGTCTCTCTTGAGTGCCATATTCTCTGATCAAGAATGTTGGTTCCCTTGCCCTACACAAACATGCTCGCCCCTCACCCAACCCCTGGAACTCTGGGCATGTCCCATGCACAGTTCAGTGAAGGACAGATCATACGAAGGCAGGATTGTAAGGACATTAGGATCGAGCCAGGGGTGTAGGAATGGGTCTTCTCAAGACTTGGGCCACTGCCCCCAGTGCCAATTGGGGATTCCTCTGAACTGTGACTTCTGTCCTTGGTGAGGCTTTGGAGACTGTCCAGATGGCACCGTGGATGGTTCTTACTTGCCATCCTCCATTCCCCCAAGCTCTCTCCCTCTGTTAAATGTTAACTGAGGCCTCTGGAAACAAAACTGCAGCCTGAGCACGGGGTGAGCTGAAGGATCAAAAGCACAAGCCAGTCTCCCTGGAGTATGAGCCCGGGGCCTGGGGCAACAGTCACTTCCTCCTGTCTCTGAGTCACCTGGGGCCTGCATTTTGGGCTCCTCGTCCAGGAGGCTCTTCCTCTGGGTTTGGCCCTCCCTTCTTTGCTCTATTTCTGGGCAACCCTAGAAATAGCTTTGCTGTTCTATCAAACGTAGTCAGTTGCTAAACAAGATTTCTTCCTGAGGGAAGCATCACGAATTAAAGGCCCAAGCGCTCCGTGCAGGAATAAAAAAAGGCTGTTGGTTCAAGTCAGTTTCCTTGTCCTTGCCACTGCAAATTAGAGGTTTTTTTAAATTTAGGCATGTGGAGATTACCAGGCACATGGTACTTAAAGGCTTAACTGCACTATGGCTGAGGCTAAGGGTACTCTGCTGAAGGCTAGACTTTCTTGGAACTGATTTAAGTTCACAGGCTCCTAAAAGGAGCAGCTGGTAGCCCTACAGCATTGAGGACTGTGTAGTGGGGAGATGAAGAAAGTCTGGCTTATTGTATTCTCTCTCCAAAAGGAAGCCACTTCATCTCCCAATGCCTGGTTGGCCGTTTGGGGTGATGGACATATTAAGGTTCTCCATTCAGCACTGTGCTCTTTTAATAATCATCCAAAGATCTCAAAGTGGCTTTTTTCAGCTTGCACTCTTCAGCAGACTTGGTCTTCAGCGTGTTTTTGTTGAGAACGAAAGGCACTAACATGCCTAACAGACATGGACAGATCCGTGAGTTGCCGTTCACTTTGCACTCTCGCAGTCAGGCCTAAGCCATTGCTTTAAAGGAGTTCTGCTGTGTTTTAAGGCCATTTACGCTGCCAACTAAATGAAGATATATGCCTTCCCCTCTCTGCAAGGTTTCACTCGTTTGTATATTTATTAAATCATTCATTCATGAAACTTGCACTGAACACCTGCACTGTCCCAGGCCTAGTGCTAAGCGCTAGGACTACAAACCTGAAATAAAACATGGTCCCTGCTCTCAGGGGATTCACATCCCATTGGGGACAATAGACTCTTAAACCAATAGTTAAAGCTGAGTGGCAAGTGCTGTAACAGAGGCATTTATAGAAGCATCAGGAAATTGGAGGAAGTGCCCCAATCCACCTAAGGATCAGAGGAGGTTTCAAGAAGAAAGTCACATTTGAGCAGGGTTTTGCAGAATGAGCATGAGCTCACCAAACAGACAATGCAAGGAAGAGTGTTGCAGAAAGGGAACAGCATGTGCAAAGGCCTACCAGTCCATGGTCTCACACCTTTCACTGGGGACCCAGATTCCACAGGCAACAGCCCAGGATTCGAGGCCTTATTTAACAAACAAGCAAAATGCAAAACAAACCATAATTCATTTATTGGCATGAGTATGATATCTTCTGACAACTTTAGCACTAGGTGCAAGCATACAATAAGGGTTCCTGGAGTCTAGAAGGTTTTTAAACTAAGGCACAACCAGAAACTTGGCTCTCTTTGGTGGAGAGTGGCTCCACCGTTTTGTTCTCTCCCCAGAGGGCACTGACAGAAAAATGAGAATCACTTTATCTAGAAAATAATTTCCAGACTTAGTCACTCCTTACCAAAGGAAGTTATTCTTGTAAAACTTTTTAAGCCATTTATTAATCAAGTTCTTACTGTCTTGGGGCATAAAGCGTTCCTTAGACATCTGCTTTTGGGGGTAGGGGTCTGGATGGGAAAAATGTTGAAAAGAATTCCCAGCCGAGCTTAAGATCATAGGAACTTGGAAGAGGTTGGTGAATACTTGGGGTGGCTGGGGGGAGGGGGGGCAGTGGACAGGGTATCACATAGGGCAGAGGCCAGGGAGAAGGTCTTCTGTGGCAAGGGACTGCAAATGGGTCCATCATACATTAGTGCCATGGAGTATAGTAAACATCTAGCAAATCTTGTCACTTTTACAGAAAATAAGGTCCAGTAATAGCAAGTCTTAGCATATCCTCCCTTTTATTATAAATGGGTGTTTTTTTATAATTTTTACTGATACTCAGTAACCATGCAAAATTGTGCACATTAATATATCTATACCTGTCTATCTATATAGTGTGTATATATATATATATTAGCTCACGGTAGAAAAACCACAGCTAGGGAGCATCGCCGACTTACCCATACAAAGTGATCTTGTTTACAGTATTCTGTTGACAGTGCCAATCAGTGATAAAGAAATTAATATGTCACAATGTAACTGACAACCATATGCACAATTCCATGAATTCAATATTTCCTGTGTTAATCAGTACTGTTAAATTTAAAAAATATATTTATAATGGAAACATCAGCGTGAATGTGGCCTTTTTTGTTGGAAATGGTTGTAAATAATTATTTGGCAAGTACTTATTATGCACCTACTATATATACCTCTTAGGGATGTCTTCAGGGAACATTCTACCTTCATTGGGTGGGAGCCATTAATTTCTCCAGGGCTCATCAAGGACATACCATGTGATAGGGATGGACAAGGTGTAGTCCTTACTCTCAGTTCACTGTCCAGTGGAGCAAAGGTCCCATCAACTCAGCATAAGGACCAGGATACAGCGAGACCCTAGATGCCGTACATGCATAAAGGACAGGCCCTAACTTGGGGTGGAAGTTGGGCCCGAGTTTCCTCCTCAAGGTTGAGCAGGAACTGCTCCAGGGACTCAGATGATGGAGGGAATGCATCCGGATCAAGAGAATAGCTCACAGAAGGTACAAAGGGAGGGGGGGCAGAAGGCATTTCTCTGTCGTTCAGCATGACTACTCACAATGCGAGGGATTCCAGAACAGCCTGGAAGCGAGGCCAAAGTAAGGGGCAGGGCTTCAATCCAGAGGGCCTTCTGTGCTGTGCTGAGGGGCGTGGGCCTTCCACGCAGTGATGGAGCTACCAAAGGTTTGGAGCAGGGGGATATCCCAACATACATTTTAGAGACTGTCCTGCATGTTCACCGAGACAAACAGGGAGGTGGAGAGACTGGT
>PVJD01019699.1:0-11102 GCA_004026545.1 Mormoops blainvillei
CCTCTTTCTATTATATATAGATGATAAAAAGTATTATGCCAAGTGATTGATCTAAACCAGTGTAAAAGTGTCTTGTTAAACTACGTTATTCTAGGACATAAGCTATCTAAACTATTCACTAATTTATCTACTAGATACTGATATGAAAATTAGGAAGCCTTTCAGGTATTTCTACATTACAGAGAATAAGATGAGTTTATATTCTTAAGATATTTTTTGAGTATTTACCGTACACAAAGGAATACACTAAGCACTTGAAAGAGTTTTAAGCTTTTTATATTAAGGAGCATGCCAAAATCTGATTAAGTAAAACATAAAGTGGGTTTTTTCTTTGTTTCTGGTTGTTATACACATCGTGCATATAAGAAATTCTAAAATTGTTGTGGTTTTAATTCAGCGCTTTCCTTCAGTATTTCTGCCAGTGCCTCCTCACTCATGGCAGCCTTTCCCTCTGCTTGTCATCTCCTTAATTTTCTGCTATTTAGTGTTTGTTGTCTTTGCCTTTTTTCCATATTTTGCCTTAATCATTAATTTCCCTTTTTGTCAAACTTATTATCAGTTGTAGAGAGATTTCATGTTTCCTCTGTGAGCCACATTGGAACAAAGTAGTCACTTTAAAAAGGATGCTTTTCTGTATATGAAATCGAAACTGTCCTATATTTTATTTAAACATTTTCCCATCATCTTTCCTTTTCCCACCTTTCTTTATGGAAGGCAGATTTGATCAAATTGTGCAATATGAATGATTTTCTGTTGCACTTAAAATAAATTACATTTAACATGCAAATAGGATCACTCTGTTCAGTTATCTATTGTTTGAACATTGGTTATACTACTTCATTAGCTAATGGAAACAATTAGACTGGAAATGGCTTTTACTGGACTGGATTTGGAAACTGCCATGACCCCCAGTATATAAACATTGTAAGTTCTGTCAGTGTTGGTTTCTGCTTTAGAAGGTTCAACTTGTAATTTTTCCATTTGAAAAAGTATTGTCCTATTTTAGGAGAGTTAGAATGTAAATTCTCTCCTCGTCAGGTCATTACCTGAGCTTGTTCCTTAAACATGCCAGCTTTTATAGATTTTTCTGAGATGTTTTTAAAAAATGTTTTTAAAATGGTAATGGAGGCTGCATATTTTAATTTCCCTGAGTTCCTTCATAAAAACAGAACAACTAGGATACCTAAGCCAATAATTCACAGGCAATATTTATAACAAAACCAGATAAAATTCCCATGAACCTCAGAATAAAAGCACACAAGGAAATAACCCCAACAGCCACAAAACACGTATAACCAAAGATTCTGTGTCAACACAAGCTGACTTTAAAGTGTAACAGTACATACTTTTATGACTATGCAAGAATCCAGGGAATATTGCTCCCTTGAGCCGTTCCTGAAAATGTGTTATAAAATGGCACTGTCCAGTGAAAGTTTCCGGAATGATGGAAATGTTGTCCTTCTATCCTGTTCAGTACAGTAGTACATAGCCACATGTGACTGTTAAGCACTTGAAATGTGGCTAGTGTAATTAAAGAATTAAATTTTTTATTTTATTTTAATTAAGTAGCTGTGTGGCTAGTTTTTGGTGGTGCAGCTGTCGAACGAGTATTAGACAGCTGAGTTGAGTGGCATGCCATCGAAAGGCAAAGCATTCCAGCTAATGAATGAAAAAGGAAAGACAGACTCAAAATGAATGAATGAATTCATTAAGTGATTGATTATGGCCTACCAGTAGTTGATAAAATTCCCAAAAGAAAGGCAGTCATATACTATGTGTCTCCTAATGGAAGCACACAGCAACTTCAGAAGTGGTTTTGCATCATTTCTCTAAAAAAAGATATACAAATGTCCAATAAGCACTTATAAGGATGCTTAAAATCATTACTCATTTAGGAAAGGCAAATGAAAACAGCAATATTGTAAAATTTCCTACCCACTAGAATGACTATAATCAAAAAGTCACACATTTACAAGTGTCACTGAGGATGTGGAGAAATTGAAAACTTTGTACATTACTAGTGGGAATGTAAAATGGTACGACCATTTTGGAAAAGAGTTTGGCAGAGTTTTAAAAAGTTAATTATAGAATTAATAACATTACTCAGCAATTCCACTCCTACATATCTACACAAGAGAAAGGAAACATATGTCTACACGGAAGCTTGACATTATCTTTTGCATATTGACGTTGGTACGGCTGTGCAAGCTTTGTTTAGCTCTTTAATGCTTACCAGCTCTTCATCACCCTTCCCCAGAGTCCTGTCACACTTATTTAATTGTACCTGTTACTGAGAATTGTGAAAAGTTAGAGCTAGAAGGAAGCAGGAAGTCATTTAGTTCATAGGCTTCATTTTGGAAATGAAGAATCCAAAACTTGGAGACATTGTCTGTTCATAAGAAGTGTCAGGTCCATACCCCGGCTACTTGCCTCTCATCAATACTCTTTCCCATATCGGTAGCACTGAGACAAAGGATAAAATGTAAGGGGAGGCAGGTCACTTACAAAGACAACATGGATATTTGGGTATAATTGGCTCAAGATCAAATGAAGAGAGAGAGAGGAAACCAAAGTAACCAATTGCAATAGCTATAAAGGATCAGATATAAGATTATATATATGTGTAGTGTGTGTGTGTAAATACAGTTTAAAAATTTTTTAAGATTTTTTGTTTAGAGAAGATTTAGGTTTATGACAAAATTGAAAGAGAGGTAGAAAGATTTCCCGTATACTCCCTGCTACCACACATGCACAGTCTTCCCCAGTGTCACTAACCATAATGGTACATTTTTACCAGTAAACCTACACTGACGCACCGTAATCACTCAAAGTTCATGGTCTACCTTGGGGTTGTACATTCTGTGGGTTTGGAGAAATGTCTAGTGACATAAATCCGTCAGTATAATATAGTACATAGTATTTCCACTGCCCTACCAACCCTGTGATCTGCCTACTCATTTCCCTCCTCCACCATGGCCACTGGCCTTTTTCCTGTTTCCATAGTTTTTCCTTTTCCAGAATGTTATATAGTTAGAATTGTGTGTGTGTGTATGTATGTATGTGTTTTCAAACTTGTTTCTTTCACTTAATAATATGCATTTAATGTTCCTTCATGCCTTTCCATGGCTTTTCATTTCTTTTTAGCTCTGAATAATATTCCATTGTGTGACTGTATCACAGTTTATTCCTTGACTGACTGGAGGACATCTTGGATGGTTCTAAGTTTTGGCATTATGAGTAAATATGCTATAAACAAACAGCCACGTGCAGGTTTTTGTGTGGACATAAATTTTTCGTTCCTTTGGGTAAATGCCGAGGAGCACCATTGCTGGCTCACATGGTAATAGTGTTTGGTTTTGTGAGCAGGTGCCCAACCGTCTTCCAAAGCGGCTTTGCCCTTTTGCGTTCCCACTGGCACTAAGTGAGTTTCTGTCGCTTCACATCCATACCAACATTTGGTGTTTTCAGTGTTGTGGATTCTGACCATTCCAACAGTCTTGTATCTCCTTGTTTTAATCTGCATTTTCCTGATGATGTGTGATGTGGCGCAGCTTTTCATACACTCATTTGCCACCTGTATATCTTCTTTGGTGAGGTGTCTTTTAAGGTCTTTGGTCATATTTATTCGGGTTGTTCATTTTCTGATTGTTGAGTGTTAAGAGTTCTTTGTGTATTTTGGATAACAGTCCTTGATGAAATGTATCTTGCAAATATTTTCTCCTGGTCACTGGCTTGCCTTCTAATTCTCTTGATACTGTCTTCACAGAGCAGAAGTTTTTAATGTTAACAAAATCCTGCTCATCAACTATTTTTTCATAGATTGTGCCTCTGGTATTGTTTCTAAAAAGGTGTTGCCATATCCAAAGTCATCTAGATTTCTTCCTATACTATGTTGTAGGAGTTTTATAGTTTAATACTTTACATTTAGGTCTGTGATCCATGATGAGTTAATTTTTGTGAAGAATGTGAGGTCTCTGTCTAGATTTATTTTTTGCACGGAGCTGTGTGGTTGTTCCAGCACTATTTGTTGGAGAGACTGTCTTTTCTCCCGTGTATTGCCTTTGCTCCTTTGTCAAAGATCAGTTGACTTTATTTATGTGGATCTATTTCTGGGCTTTCTGTCTACTCTCTTGATCTGTTTGTGTATACTTGTGTCGATACCACACTGTCCTGATTACTGTAGTTTTTTATAGGGAGGCTTGAGGTCAGGTTGCATCAATCCTCCAACTTCATTCTTCTCCTTCAGTATTGATTGGCAGTTCTGGGTCTGTTGTCTCTCCACTTAAACTTTAGAGTGAGTTTGTTGATATCCATAAAAATACTGGTGGATATAATTAAAATGTTTTTAAGGTAGGTAGTGAGAAAACTACTTCATTAAAATGGACTGGAAAAGGGAGGCTTCTTAGGGTAAGTTGGTAAGATTTAGGAATTCTGTGATTGGTTATCCTCGTTGAGGTTAGAACTGTCTTACTGTCACTTAAATTTTAAATCATCATCATTTGTAATTGTTGAGAATTTGATCAGTACTTTCAAGTAAAAACAAAACTACTTTAGACTCTTAACCATTGTCAGAAGTAGATATAAATACAAGGAAATATAAAATTATGCCTTATTATAGAACATATAATTCAATATTTAGAAAACAAAGGAATCAATTGAACAAAACCTATTAAAATTACTTTTAAAAAGTTCAGTAAATACCCTGGCTGGGTGGGTCAGTTGGCTGGAACATCGTCCCGCACACCAAAGTTTGCGGGCTTGATTCCCGGTCAGGGCACATACCTAGGTTGTGGGTTTGATTATGGGAGGCAACCGATTGATGTTTCTCTCTCACATCAGTGTGATTCTCTCTCTCTCTCTCCCCCTCCCTCTCTCCCCCTTCCTGTCTCTCTAAATCAATTTAAAAAAAAACTATAACAAGTTAAGTGAAGTGATAAGAAATCAGATAAATACAAAATAAATAACCATAATGTACCTAACAAGATTTTAAATTTTCTAAAAGCGAAATTTATACTTTCTTTTAAATTCCCCATTATTGCCAGAATGCCTAGTATTATTACTGAATTTAAGAAAATTTAAAATGCCATTGGTGTATGATTAAAAATACAGCACAAGTATCTCTTGTAGATAAATAAGGTTAGATAAGCCGTATCTGGCTGTTTTGCTGATGTCCCCTAGTGATAAGCTTGGAGACAAGGGATATCGAGGCACTGAGGAGTCATTTATAGTTTTGAATAGGAAAGTCTATAGTTTTTTATAGGAAAGACGATATAAATTAAGATTGGTTCTTCAGCATATGCGTATATCAGATATATCGGAGGGGGCAGACCCTAAAGGCATGGTAATCTCGAAAGTCGGCACTAGCGGTAAGACCCCAGAGCTGGGATGGTAGCTCTCCAAAAGCATGGGCAGATATAGCTAAGAAATTGGAAAAAAATCCTTTATTTTGAAATAATTGTAGATTTACAGCAAGTGCTGTAAAAATAGTATACTGAGTTCCTATATATCTTTTCCTAGCTTCCCCATAACCGTAGATCAAAACAAAGACATTAACATCCATATAAAACTAATAAGTAAACGACAGACTTTATTCGGATTTCACCAGTTTTTCTCCTCATGCCCTTTTTATAGTCTAGGACCCGAACCAGGATAGCGTGTTGCATTTAATTGTCATATCCCCTTAGTCTCCCCAGCCTCTGAGGCTTTCTCAGGCTCTTCTTGTTTCTCATGACCTGAGGACTGTCAAAGAAGCACTACTTAGATGTTATATAGAATTCCCCTCAGCTCGGGGTTGGTCAGTGTTTTCTCACACGGGGACTGGGCTTATGCATTTTGGGGAAGAATACAGAGATGTGAAGAGCCCTTCCCATTGTGTCATATGAAGGGTGCATGATATCAATAGGCTTTAACTTGACCACTTGTTAAGGTGTGATCTGTGCCAGGTTTCCCACTGCAGAGCTGCTGTTTTTGCCTAGGGTGTTCGGCAGAAGCAGGTCAGTGAGTCCAGTTCACAGGCAAGGGGAGGAGCACTAAAGTCCACCTCCTGGAAGGACGCGTAGCGAAGACTTTGTGGGCGTGTGGTAAACCTACCACACAGTCAATATTTGAGGGAGAAATGTTGAGGCTAGGCTAATTAGATAAGAAGCATTTTGAGAGAAGACTTACTGGTTTTTAGTAATGGATTGATTATAAGGCATTAAAAGAAAGGAGCAGGAGCTTCCAGATTTTGAGGCCGGGTGAACGATTTTAGTGTTGAAATAGTCATTCACTTTGGTTCTGTTATTGATTCAGTCTTTTTCTGCACAAAAATCCAATTCTACAAACTATAAACAAGAGTTTAGACAGATAGTCTAGATACAGTGCAGGAAACAGGATCTTGATCCTATATCCTTCCCTTGGCCCTGAGGACGTCGGAACGCTCCACGCCCAGCCATTCCGATGCAGTGCGCTCGGCTCTAGCCATTGTCATCAGGTTGCATGCTTCGTCCTTGAACACAATTTCGTAATTATAATTAACGCACAGTTCCCTGGATAAACTTGCCCTTTTATTTTTAAAATTTAAGATATTTTTAGGAATTTTCCCCCCCTCTTGAAGAACATTGCTCACTTAGTACTTATAAACCAGAAAAAAACAAAGGACTAGAAATGTGATGGTAACGTCCTGTTGTTATAATTTACGTTTCCTTTAAAAAATCTGTTACTGTCTTCCAAGGGATTTTTCTTAGTTCTAAAGCAGCCTCCTACATCTTTTGTAACATGGGAGACAGATCTGTTGGATCACTGTCATCTTGCCAGTCTAATTTTTTCTTTCAGTCTAATTTTAATATGCTGAATATACTGGACTTCCTCCCTGTTTTACTTAAATTCCCTGTAAATGACTTCACTGATGGTCGTCTTTCGGCAGAGACTGGGTGCCCTCTGCCAGCACTTTGTGGAGGGTATTGCATCTATGTTCTGTACAAGGAGCAATTTAGTTAGAGCTCATTACATCCCTGTGTGAGTTGTTACAGAGATCATTAGAACCGAGATCCCTCCTTCTTCCTACTGGTGGGTAATCTGACAGTTCAGTTCATAGTTTCCCGAAACCTGTTGTAAAAGTGTTTGATTGCCACCCCCATAGACCATGTAATTCTTGCCTTGTTTAATGATTACTAGGTACAATTACAAAGTCTATTTTAAGAAGCTTTGTTCAGGTAATATTTACTTCACACCTGTGAGCTTGTAATTAGTTCCTTATAACAGAAATTTGCAGCCCTGAAATTCTAACTGGAATTTTAAAATTATTTCATTTTAGGAAGATTAAATACTGAAATTGAATCACCAAATTATCCAAACTTGCTGCTGAAAGCACATAGATAACTACAAAGAAATTAAGCTATCGATTTAGGAATAGTACAGTAGTGACAAAGTATTTGTTTTGAGAATTTTCTCTCATTTACCTAATTTTTATTTTTATACATTGTAAAAATCATTCATCTTTAAGTAAACATTAATTGTGTGATTTCTACCCTCTTTTCCTTCTCATTATATCAAGTCATTTTAGAATGCACATAAGTAATATGTTGGTTTAGTGGTTTCTTTGTAAACCATATACTTAGAAGATGATATGAGTGTTAATGTGAAACTTTGGTGGTTATAACACTTAATTGTGGGCGGGATTAGGGGAGGTGCATGTTTTTATTGTCCACATGTCAGCTGTGCTGAGAAGTATACTATTTTATTTGGAAGAAATATACATGAAGTTAGAGTTGCTAAATTATGAGCCTAAGCTAAACTATTAGACTTCTTTAGAGCTGCTCAGCAATTTTGTTTAGAAGACCAAGTGATGGACTTTTGAATGGTTGGCATTTAACAGGTCCTGTGGAGCAGATAGAGAAGACAGGAATGAGCTAAAGGCATCAAACATTATTAGATTTTCTAATAAGTTCTCTTCTATAAAAACGATAAAACAGGTCAGTGTTAAAAGCCTGATAAAATGATGTGTAGATGGATGATACTAATTAAACTTAGTTGAAAAATGTGATTACAGGTAAGATCCTTGGCAGTGTCATTTCATGAATGCCTAGACCAGTGTAGTAATTCTGTTCAGCTGAGATACTTACTCATGACTATTATTGCTTCTTATAATGCTTGACATTACAGGTAGCCTCCTTTGTGTGCATAAAACGTGAGCACACCCTAGGTTCATAACAGTGTTATTTACAATAGCCAAGTGCTGGAAACAGCCTCAGTGCCCATGAGTAAATGAGTGGATCACAAAACTATGGTACATTTACGCAGTGGAATACTACGCAGCAGAAAGAAAGAAGGAACTCCTACCTTTCTTGACAACATGGATAGAACTGGAGAGTATTATGTTAAGTGAAATAAACCAGGACGTGAAAGACAAATACCATATGATCTCACCTATAGTAGGAACCTAATGAACAAAACGAACAAGCAAAATAGAACCAGAGGCATGGAAACAAGGAACAGACTGACAGTGACCAGAGTGGGGTGGGTAAGGAAGGAAAGAAGAGGAAGGCTCTAATTAACAAACAGGCCTACATGACCCATGGACAGGGACAATAGGGTGGGGATTGACTGGGATGGGGTGGGGGTGGGGGAAAAGGGGAGAGCAACGGGGGAAAATTGGGGTAACTGTAATAGAACAACAATTAAAAAAAGATGAGAAAAGGAAATAAAATGCATTTCGATTGACAAATGTTAGCACATATTTGGTGGGCCTTGACTTTCATAACAATCCTATTTTGAGCATTTTGTTCACTTCCCAAACTCCTTTTTGTGTGTGAGATCAAATCTTCCATAATCTGTTTTCTGAGCCTTGATAATTTCGAACTTGCATTGTGCTTACTTCTTGCCCCAGAGAATCGACAGTGCTTTTTGGCCTAGGCGGTCTGGCTGGCACTCGTCTCAATATTTTCCGTGCCCTGCGGTGTGGAGGCAGCCTCCCAGAGATCCCGGGGCGCCAGGTGCTTCTCCGCATCACTGTGCAGCCAGAGGCTGGGACTGGTTTGCCTTCAGTAGTGCCCATCACCCCGGGGTTCGCCCATGCCCGCCCTTTCCTTTTTATGACCCCTTCACCATTTTATCACCCGTTTGGCTCTTGTGGGGAGTTGGGCTTGGCCGATGGAACGGCTGTAGGCCTGTAGGAAGGACAAATCCCTTGCTCTAATGTGCAAGGTCATAGGTTGTTGAGGTGCCCCTGAAGGGTATTTGCTGCTCCCTGGGTTGCTGGCCTGGGGTAAGGGTGGTGTTTAGGTAATAGGTGGTGCCCTGGAAGCCTTAATGAGGGATTTGATGGTATCTTTTACTGCTCTGGGGACATCACCACGATGAGAGCATTTACCTCTGTTTTTAGACTTGCCTACATTCAGCCTTCAAGTGCATCTTTGGAATGTTTTAAATAAAAGTAGGGGACGGCCAGTATTAAATGATGCTTTACTACAAAGCTTATTATTGCTATAAGGTTTGTATATAAGGATTAAAAGGGAAGGAATTACTATTTAAATAGTGTTTTGTGTAGTTGTTCAATGGTGACTGGTTTCCGCCCAATAGATCTCACGAAAACTACAAACTTTTTGAAAAATGCTTTCTTACTAGGATTGCTTTTCACCTTCTGCTGATTTCTAAAAAAAATTTTTTTTTAAGACAGGTCCAGCAAATTAGTGACCAGTGGACATACTTTGTTTGGCTGCGTTGTTATGCTTACGCAAAATATGTATGTATCAAGAGGCCAGGTTAGATAGGCAGGTGTACACTTGGTTGCAAAACCACCTTATTTATTTTTTTGACTTACTGCATACATTTTACTTTAATCGCGAGACTGCTGTTGGCATTTAAGTTCACAACTCTCTTTAGAAGAACTGGGCGGGGCATCGTAGTGTAGGGTAGGGATAGAAAATCAGAATTAGACCACCTTGCATTGGAAACGCAGCTGTGCCTTGTATCTTGTGTGTGTCCTTGGACAAAATAGTTGATCAGGTCTTCTTTTCCTCATTTGTAAAATGGGGAAAATAATATTTTTTTAAAGAATTAAATGAGACAGTTTATATGTAGCATCTAGCACATAGCGAACACCCCGTAAATGGTAGTGATTCTTTTTTAAGAATGAATTAATGAATTACTTTTTAAACCCCAGCTGGTGTGGCTCAGTGGATTGAGTGTCGGCCTGCAAACCAAAGGGTTGCCTGTTGGATTCCTCCGTCAGGGCGCATACCTGGGTTGCGGGCCAGGTCCCCAGTAGGGGGCATGCATGAGGGAACCACACATTGATATTTCCCTCTCCCTCTTTCTCCCTTCTTCTCTGTCTAAAAAAATTAAATAAACAAAATCTTTAAAATAAAAATAAAATAATTCTTAATAAAATGAATGACTTTTTAAAAATTTTTACTGTTGACACTATTGCAGATGCCCCCACTTTGGTAGTGATATTTATTGTAGACAGAGTTAACAGAAGAGCCACTAGTACCGTGGCAGCTTTCTCGAAGTATTAGCAGTGCCCGTTACTTTGGTCTGCCGTGTTTTCTCTGCTTATGATTCAAATCCCCAGGTTGCTGTTTGTGGAAATACGTGAATGGATTTGTCCCTTAAAATTTACTTGGTGCTACTTTTAATAGGTGTCGATTTTATTCCAGTGCTTCTGATGTCATAGAATATAGGGCAACATTAAAGTGTTAAAAAGTATTGGAAGAAAAATATTTCTTGGCGACTGATCCTAAGTCTCAGATTCCGATCACTAGATAGTATTTACTCTGTGAACTCTATATTGGCAAAATATAGCCTTAAAAAGTCTTAATTATACTGGAACCAGTAAGGTAAAGCATAGCTTCAAGTTTAGCGTATCAACACTGAAAGACTTCATTTAGAAATTACTCTTGGAAAATATAGTTTTAAAAGAGCAAAAGTTTAAGCCCGTGTTGTTTGATGTTCTGGATATTTTGGGGTTTATTTTTGAGTTCCTTATCCTTCACAGTTTGGTCTGTTAAATTTGGCACGTGTATCGTTGCCATGAGAAGCGTTGCTCTGGAGACGGTGACTCCATCCCATCCTTGTTGATGACGTCTCCCTGACTGTCGTGTATATGTATCTTCTAAGTAGGC
>PVJD01019700.1:0-11119 GCA_004026545.1 Mormoops blainvillei
TTGGTTTTGGGATTAGGATAATACTGGCCCCATAAAAAGAGTTTGGGAGTCTTCCCACTTCTTGAATTTGTTGGAATAATTTGAGCAGAATGGGAGTTAGTTCTTCCCTAAATGTTTGGTAAAATTCGCCTGTGAAGCCGTCTGGTCCAGGGCTTCTGTGTGCTGGGAGGTTTTTGGTTACTGCTTCAATTTCACTAACTATTATTGGTCTGATTAGGATTTCTCCTTCTTCTTGATTCAGTTTTGGAAGATTATGTGTTTCTAGAAATTTGTCCATTTCACCTAGGTGGTGAAATTTCTTGGCATATAGTTGTTCATAGTAATTTCTGACAACCCTTTGTAATTTTTTTTGGTATGAGTTGTAATTTCTCCTCTTTCATTTCTGATTTTACTTATTTGGGTCCCCTCTCTTTTTCTCTTGAGAGACTTTACTTCTTTTCCCCTGTATTCTCCATAGCAACTAGCATTGTAAACTTAATATAAATAAACAATGAATATTTTCCAAATATTTGAGTGATTCCCTGGTTTCAGCTAAATTAAATTTACTGCTGTTCCCTTGGCTTAGTCAAAACCCATTTTACTTGTTGACTGTGAGGTACAGTAACTGATTTCTTTCTGTACTAAATCACTTGGATTACTGTGTTTTGTACCTGCTTTTATTTCTAATACTTTAATTTGCTTATCCTCTAAATTAGAACTCTCATAAGAGCCTAATAAATATAGTCCTAGATAATAGTGGAAACAATAAACAGCCAAGAAATTTCAAGAGTAAAAAAATAGAGTTGATTGTCCTATCTGCCTCCCTGAAATTTTTATTCATTTGAAATAGTCTAGTGTTTATTTTTATAATTAGCCTCATTTTCCCACCACAAAGTCACTTATTACAAAATTGAAATAGCAAATATGTATTATATTGATACATTTCTCATGCTTGCTACTTACAATTTCTACTTGGGATTGTCATTAACCTGGAAACAGCGTGGTTTGTAGACTGTGGAAAACCAGAAACCAGAATTCAGATCTTAGTCCAAACATAATTAATGTAGGGGGCTTGGACTGATTATTCCATTCTCTGGTTTTATATTTAATTTATATTTTCCAATTGAAAACAGATAAAAACCTACAATAGGTAGACTATGTGTCTAATAATGTAATTGATATGTTCACAATCACTGTAGACTTTCTGTGAAGACATGTATGTTGTCCTTTAGGTATGCATTGAATAAAAAAGGGATTATTGCCTATTTTCAGAGTCTTAAAATCTTGAGTCAGGACTTGTATATTTGGTAGTAGTAATTACAATCCAAATTTGCTTCAGTATCTTAGTTCCATAGAATAGTATGTCTTGCTAACCTGGAGTGTGTAACTGAGTTCTTCTATGAGTACAAATGATACACCTTTATTTTGAGGGTAGGTGATTATGTATAGAATGTGGCAAATTTTTGCAAAATTAATTATCTAACAAGCAGGAGTGTTTCGATTTTATTTTGGTTAACTTTAGGAGAAAATGCCTGAAAGATAAACAGTGCTTGCTGTTTGCTTTAACTGTTTTTTTCTTTTTTTCAGATGCCTGATGGAAAAGGGAGAACAAACAGAGATATGAGGTGTATAGAGCAAAGGGAATGCCACTATTTTTCAGTAACTCAGGTGAACTGAGACTTTGTGAACTTAGGGTGATCAGGAAAAGAATAACTGCAAGCAAAATACAAATCAACAGTTTACAAACGCTGTCAGGTCCAAGAAATTAATTGTTCTTTTAACTTTTCTTTTCAAGGTATTTAATAGCAAAATACAGCCATGCTAGATATTCAAAAATACATATGAAGTTTTGTTTACTCATAATTTGCAAGGTTAGTATCCATAATTTTTTTAGAAAGAAATCGAAACTTCTTCAAATAGGGTTTAGATAACAGGTAATTAGTTCACAACCTCAGTCATTTCAGAGTTCCTGACAGAAGTCCTGGTGACTCCATTTTTTTAAAAAAAGGTTTTATTTATTTATTTTTAGAGAGAGGGAAAGAGAGGGAGAGAGGGACAGGAACATGGGGATAAACATCAATGTGTGGTTGCCTCTTACACACTCCCTCCTGGGGACCTGGCCTATAACCCAGGTATGTGCCCTAGCTGGGAATCAAACCGGCGACCCTCTGGTTCTCAGTCCAGAGCTCAATCTACTGAGCCACGCCAACCAGGGTTAATTTTAGAACTGAAATTACTTACCGGACTGAATAGCATATATAAACGCATGGCTTAAAGCTAATACCTTGGAGCAGACAAATCTGAGTTCTAATCCTTACTGTCACTTATTAGCTTTATTATCTTTGATACAGGTTTCTCAACACTTAATGTTACCAGACATCTTAATTTTTTGCCAATTTATCAGTGTTAAGTGGTGTTTCAGTGTGATCTTAATTTGTGTACTTGTGATTATTAATGAACTTGAACTTTAGGTAAAACCACTGGAAGAACATTTAGAACTGTACTATAGTCTGCTACTCTACATAAGCCTTTCTATACAAATAAGTATATTTTGGCATGTCGCCTTCCTATATATGACATTGCTATTACAATGTAATTCTCACTGAAAAATTAATTTCACAAATTTGTTTTTCATTCTAGGCCTAAATGCTATTATGTTTTAAAGTATAAATGGTTCACTATGTTTTATTTGTGACCTTTGTTACTTTTTCCATCAGTCTGTAGTATATATATTCACAAACATCAAAATAGTATTTTCTCATTAAAAGAAGTGTTCTGTGACAAACTGAAATCCTGCATTAGAAGAAAGAAGCCAAAGTACAACTATTTCTAGCTTGAATGAAAAAAGTAAAGAAGAAACTGGAATAAGTTCACAGGTGAATGTTATAGATCCTATTATTTGTGATCATATTTATTTTATACTTTGGATTATTTTGTTATAGAGGTTGTAGAGGTGTCATTTGATTTTCAAACTGAACTTACTTTTTGGACTGAGTGTCACATACATAAATTCATGGTTTGCAGCTTTGGTCTTGGAGTAGACAAACTTAAGTTCTGGTCCTGACTCTACCACTAAATTGTATGATCTTGTACCAGTTACTTAACCTTTCTAATCTTGAGGGTTTTTTTTTTTTCTTGAAAAGATTAATGTGAAACCACCTATGTCATAGGGTAATTTATACCATATATTTTCTGCCATAATACCCTGTTTATTTTCCTTATAGTACTTAACATTTATTTATTTATTTCTACATATTTATTTATTTACTTATTTATTATATGTCACATGTCAGGGAAAACTGATTTTTCTATAAATCTGTTAACATTTACTCTTACATTGGCTGACTCCAAATGAATTTCATGGGTCATCTCATTCCTCTGAAAGGAGAGTTTCAACTTCTCACTTTGCGGAAACCTCTGATCTTCTCTGCTTTTGCTGTCAGCTTGCGTCCTACTTCTGGAGAAAACTGGGGGCATAGATAGGAAAACCCCCATAACCTACTCTCGGACATAGAAATCTCCCTGCATCATCTCCCATTGTTACCTTACCACTTGTTAAAGTAGGGACATAGTTTCTCTTTTTTTCCAAGACTAATCCTCCTTCCTGTGCTTTGTTTTTGTACATTGTCTTTCATCAACTGTTTCTCAGAAAATTTATTTTTTGCTGTGCTGTGCCTTCTCTCAACATATCCAAACATTTTTAAACTTTTCCTATTAAAAACATAACATAAACCAACATAAAATCATTTCCCTCAGCCCTATGTTCTTTCTCTTTTTTGTCACTGTTTTTCCTTCCCTTCCCTTCCCTTCCCTTCACAGTGAAATTCTGTGAAAGCGTTTTCTATATTTGGTATCTCCATTCCCTCTCCTTCCACTCTGTCCACTGATGTGGCAGTTGCTAATGTCACCTATACATTTCATGTTACTAACTCCGGTTGCCTTTTGTTCAGCATGATTTTTAAGGTTTCATTAACACTTATGTCCATTACCCATGCTTTGCTTGAAATATGTTCTATCTAATTTTTTTTATCCCATTCTTCCAATTTTTGTCTTTCCCTTTTTTTCCTTCTTTATTGTCTTATCTTCTTTTACTGAGTTTTCAGAATATTTTCTGTGTACTAGGCACTGAGTGAGGCTTAAGTACTGAATGTTCCAACACTGAGGGCTTGAGTACATGTTTATGAATAGAAACGGTTTATTTACAATTACAGAATGATACCAATTACAATGAAGTTTTATTTATGAAATATTGTCCAGAACAATCACCATTTAGGCAGTTAAATTGCCCGATCAATTCTCTATGCCATACAGTTTTTAAGTTTTTCAATTTTTATTATTATTTTACTGAGGTGATTTAAACAGAATTTTTTTCTTTGTAAATATTACTGCAAAGATTTGACCATAGAATCACTTCTTTATCCATATTACACGTTACAAATTATAACAATACAATTTTAAGTTTTCTTTCCAAGAAGAACCCATGAATGTTATTTTTACCAAATTCTGCTTTCAAGAGTCAGACTTTGCTTTAGAACATCACTTCCTAATCTACAATTTTAGCTGTTGATAAGATTATTTGTTTTTTAATGATTATTTTTGCATGTATGAAAAGCCTGGTAGGCTAGGATTTATTTCTTATTTAATTCATGAAATTGTGGGAAACTCTTCTTAGGTAAGACACCATCATTCTGCTGTCAGGGATCCTTTGTGTTGCTAATCCAAACTCTTTAGTATATATTTCGATCTCATATTTTACTTTGTAACATGGCATTTAGAGTTGGGATTTTCATGGTGGTAAATTTCCAATATGCTAAATTCATAACGCGAGAGATTCCCGCTCCAGTGTTTGCTGTTTCCATGGGCTTAGGACCTGCCCTCAGAAACCTGCAGCAGCACAGGGGAGCCAGGCAGTCTGCGCGGCTGCAGCGGAGGGAAACGCAGCGACCCCTGACTAGGTGAACCGCATCTTTCCAGGGCATGGTCCTGGAATCCTGTTAGTAAAGCGCTTACATGCACGTAGAACTCAAAGGTCCTTTGAAATCGTTCATTATACACTATAAACATGTGACCACGAAGCAATGTGGGAGAAAGCCCCAGTACAGGTGACCCTGAGTCAGCAATCTCTTCATCGCCCCGCCAGGCAGGCATAATTCAGGTGGTTTTATTTTTCTGCTTTGGGAAAGCAGGACAAGAGCAGTGCTGAGATTATTTCAGCACGTCAGAGAATGTTTCCATAGCCAGATAAATTCTAGGTATTCAATATAAGACTGAAAATTTCCTGTTTTTCAGACATCGGGCTAAAAAGTTAAAGGGATGCACAGGTAAATTGGACAAGTCACTTATGTAAAGGATAGTGTAGATTTGTTGATCATAAAAGTGTTGGCTAACAGTAGGAAACCATTTCTTGACTGTGTACAATGTGCCAGGTAGTGAATTAAGCCCTTCACCTGGGTAATTTCATATAAACTGTTTCTTAGAGTTTGCATTAGTATTGGGCCCAGAAGACATCATTCCTGTTACTGGCTAATATTCCTTAACCATTCTTCCACCAATTAGTAGAGTCATTTGAGTGTTACTTTGTGTTTTGGGGGGAACATAGCAACCAATATTTTGCAATTTTAAGTGGTATATTATGCACTACTAGAATTTTTTAAAAGTTACTTTTCATATTGGTGGTTGTTTTTTGGTTTCTCTAGTTTTCTATTATCTTTGATTACTAACTCTTTTTTTTTTTTTTTTTCTTAACTCCTGCACAGGCGTTGCAGAATTCGGGACTCTGCCATGTTCTTTCTGTCTATGTAAGAGGATTAGATCATGAAAATAAAGAACGCTGTGCTGAACTACAGGAACTGCATCACTAGGCAGCATGGGGGCATATGCAATATGACCACTGTGGTTCTGCTAAGTAAGAACTCTGACATTTTTAATAGTCCTTTCTCTAGCTATAAACAGCACGGTTTTAAATATTGCTCTATGAACATAACAGTAGTTCTGTTTTTATGTTTTTGAGATCTTGCAAGCTATAGACATGCCTAAATGCTTAAACGAGAAAGTAGTAAGCAATAAATGTTCCTAGGCTTGCTTTTCACTCTCTCCCATTGGGGCAAATCTACCCCCACTCCCAAGTATATTTGAAAATAGAAATATAAAATGTATTTTCTCATGAGAATCTTCTCACTTATAGTTATAAATCTAAAGAAAAATGTAAGCAATTCCCTCCCCACTCCCTGCTGCAAACATTTTAGTTAGTCAGATAGCATTTTTATTGGCTGAGCGGTACATGAAAGACTTTTTCCTTTATTTACGAAATATTTTATTAAAAAATGTTGCTACATTACCAAAACAGGCAGATAAAATTTGTAACCTATATGTAAGGTCACCATGTTTTCTGAATGAAAAGCCAAATACCTAATTAAGAAAATATTTTGTATTTATATTAAAAAGTCTTTTGAAGATGTGAACAACAAAAAATTAAATCATTAATTGATTTAGGCTTTCAATTTTCAAACCATTCATTTGCTGCAAAATTAGATATATGCTTTCATATTTTAAAAACGTTTTAGTCTGTGCGCTGTTCTTGCGTGCCTCTGTAGATCGCCGTGTGCCGTCCTTCCCTTTGCCCGCTCTGTTTCGGCCTCACAGGCCGTCTCTCTTCCTCCATCACACCGGGCTCTTCCCACCTAACGGCCTTACACGTGCCTTCTTTTCTCCGTTATCATGTGCGTGGCTTCTCATTATTCGGATTCTGGTTTAATAATGTCACATCTCGGAGAGACTTTTCCTGACAACCCATTCTAAATTAGTCATTCTCTTTTGTTACTCTGTTTTAACTCTCTGCATGTTCCTTGTCACTACCTGATATTTTTGTTATCTATTGTCCTGATCTGACTTGTCTGCATCTAGAAGTAGGTACCTTGTTCCTGGCACATAGGAGGTGTTTATTGAATAAATACGTGAGAAATATAGCATGTTTGGAAGTAGGCACAATATGTGAGAAATTTATTTTTTTGAAGAATTTAAATGACCTAATTCTTTGTATTTCTTACCGATATTTCTAGAAATGCCTTTTTTAAAATGGAGAAATCTTAATCTTACTTTTAAAATTTTGTCTCTTGGTGGAATTATTTATACATGCATATGTTAAGATTCTTTTTTAAAATGTTTTTTCTTTTATATTTAAAATAATCTCACATTAAGGGCATAAAAGGAACCACTTACCGTGAATCACTGTACAATGATTTGCAGTCTCTAAGAGATGGAGGATTCTCTACATTTTAAGAGAGTCTCAAATATGCCAGGTAGTGTAAAATAAAGTTATTGTATTTTAACATTTACTGTCATGGCTTCTTTTGTGAAAACTTGACAAAAGATTTCAGTTTAAGGATTTTCACTGGTAAAGGGATAAGGACTTGATGGCTAGAGTCAGGTTGCTTCCTTCTCATTCACACCCTCCTCTCAGAACAATTCCCTGTGTAACAAAAATTCGTACGAATTAGTGTTGAAACTCAAACAGTGCAAATGGAGGGGGGCAATATCCAACGTTTAACATTTCCATAGCTTTTGCTTATCCGAGAAATGAGTGAACAGATGAGTTTTATTTTCTGCAACGTTTGAACAAGAATTGCGGGTGTGCCTATTTTAACAATTGTTCTCTGTGTCTTGAAAAAATATTCTTTGTTTTTTTTATTTATATGGTAGAGAATTCTTTAGTACACATTTGTTAAATATATGTATATATATATATGATATTTTTATTTATTTTTTGTTTTAGATGTAGGAGCATGTTCATATACTAGGTACTTACATAAATAGTTCCATTACATTTTCTTATGTAATTGTTTACATGGTTTAAATATATTCTTTCCTTTAAAAAGCAATTCTCTTTTGGAAGCCCCATCATTTTTTTATGCTGAGCTCTCAAGCAAGTGTTGCTGATCGCCACTCCCATTTCCTGCCTGGTCCAGCACACTGAGGGCTTTAATCTTGTCTCCTTGAGTAGTTGTATGGAATTTACCTCTCTTAGTATTAGTGGTTTTTTGTTTTTGTTTTTTTCTGATAAAGTAGTTACTAATGATCAATATTACTGGCTTCTTATGGGGCACAAATGAGGCTTTGCACCAGACAGCACTTACTTATAACAGACTAAACAATTGTAACATTGTTTTTTGTTTAACAGTAGCTAGTTACCTATTAAATCCTGTATTTTGTTACAAAAGTAATACTGCTACCATTTAAGTGCTTATTATGGTCTAGCCACTCAGGCTTTTTCATATGTATTCTGTAATCTTCAAAACAATTCTGGAAGGGAAAAGGCTGGAGTCAGAGGAAACCAGTAGTATGTCCAAAGTTATACAGCCCTAAGGGGCAGACCTGGCACTTAGGTCCATCCAGGTCTCTGATTTCAGACTTTGTTTTCACTGCATTGTGCTGGGGCTTGTGAATATTAGTATTGTTAGATCAAAGTCAGGGCCTATAATGAGAGCTCTTTAACAATATATTTGAACTTTTGCTTTCCTGAAAACCACTTCTTAGTTTTCTAATTGTTTTTTGTTTTGTTTTTGTTTGTTTGTTTTTTGGGTGTTTTTTGGGGTTGGTTTTTTTTTTTTTTTTGGTTTTTTTGTTGTTGTTGTTTTTTGTTTTTGTGGCCACTAGAGTAAAAGAAGTGGGAGAGCTATGAAAAGGCAGCCTCGAGTATGAGCATTCACTGCCCCCCACACTGGGCAGACTGCAGATCGCGGGCCGTGGGTGAACTCAAAAACATCGGGAGATCTTTGCAAGGTATATGATTTGCATGGTTTTTCATCCTTGATTGTGGTTTTTCTGTTACCAGTAGTGACTTTAAAAACCACAATAGAGACCGGCAGTGGTTTTGTTTCTTTCCTTCTATTAAGATTTAAGTTGGTTAGTCTAGTGGACTGTGGGTCTATTAAAATAAACATTTTCAAAAATATTGAATGGAAAAATTCAAGTGTTAAAAAATTTAGCTTTATGTGTTTTCCTCTTTACAATGCTACCCCTTTTCTACTCTAGATAAAAGTGTTTCCTTATGTTTTTTGCTGTAGCCTATCATACTCCATTCTGCTTTAGCGCTGCATTGGTACTAGTGTCATTTTATAGACTCTGCTGTGCTATAATAGAGGCTCCCTAAAGGTGGGGCCCAGCCTCTTGTTTATTGTTGTATCCTCAGTGCATTTTCCTGGTGCTGATTCACACTAAACATTCAATGAATGGTCTTTGTTCAGTGACTGTCGGTTGAAGAATTTGGAGTAGGTGTGTAGGTGTGGAGTAGGTGTGGAATAGGATTGGCTCTTATCATGGTGAGAGGAAGTCATCAGAATATTGGGAAATGAGCTAAAACACCTATTCAGGATGCTGCAGATCTCAGTTTGCATTTTGTGATGCTGAGAAAGTCACTTATTTTTATGGGGGGGGGGGCTCACTATCCTCATTTCTAAAATGGGGGATTTATATTTGGTGCCTTCTAGCACCCCTTGGAGGCCTGTCATTCTGAGTCAGTATTATTATTATAAGAGGAGGGAAAGAGGGTATAATTTACTAAGATCACCATACTTTTATGGTAAACTAAATCAATATGCTTTGTGAGTAGAAAGAGGAAGGAAATTTTAGCCCTGACTGGCGTAGTTCAGTGGACTGTCAGCCTGCAAACCAAAGGGTCGCTGGTTGGATTTCCTAGTCAGGGCACATGCCTGAGTTGTGGGCCAGGTCCCCAGTAGGGGGCACGTGAGAGGCAACCACACATTGATGTTTCTCTCCCTCTCTTTCTCCCTTCCTCTCATTTTGGGAGGAATTAGTTTCAGTTCTTACGAATTTGTATCACTGTGGCCTCCTGTATCAGGCAATAAAAGAGCTTTCATTTGCTAGTCAGCACTTTGTCATCTTCTTTGTCTCCCTGCTTCATCTTAATTTCTCTCAATAGAGTAACCCTGAAGGACTGGACAGTGTTACCTAGTTTAAACACCTGCAAAGCATACTGTTCCTGTAAACTAACTGTGCAACGTACATTTTCTCTTCCTTTAATACATAATGTTGGTGTATGAAACCTCTGCCAGCATTTCCTTCACTAAATTGTAATTTCTTTAACAGCTCAGTAATGCATAGGTCATCCCCTCTGCCTGGGAGGCTGATTTCCTTTCGTTGCTGTCATGCCCTCTTTCACACAAGAAGCACGAAGCAGGATGAGAAGTCTAGGCATCTGGTATGATGGGCCTGTTATTCTCATTGCAGAAGACAGTATAGTTAGAAATGCTGCTTTTTGTGAAGTCTGCGTATTTTTTAGACAATCTTGTAAAATGTTCATTGTCTGTGGCCTCTGTGCTGGCGCTCAGAGTTCGGACCATTTTGTAGTTCTCTAAACTTTGGTCCTTATTTTGGATCATTTAGAAGTTCCAGTCTTGTTACTGTAAAAACACCTTTGTGTTATATTGTAAATTTAGGATCTGCATAATAGCAATATTTATTCATTTTTATTGCCTACGTGAATTGTATGATTTTGCTTTCAGATCAGCCATGGGGTATGCTACCCTTTGAAGTGTGCGTTAAGTGGCAGAAACACTCCCAGTTTCTCAAGCCAGTGATTTTAGTTTTCAGGAGTCTTTCATGGCTCTACTCACAATCATTTTGGAGCTCTTGATAGAAAAGGAAATGAAGAACTCCCAAAAAGAATATATATTTAAAAAAAATAAGTTTTCTTTTTCATTTTAAAAAAGATTTTATTTTATTTGTAGACAGAGGGGAAGGAAGGGAGAAAGAAAGGGAGAGGAACATCAATGTGTGGTTGCCTCTTGTGCACCCCCTACTGGGGACCTGGCCCGCAAACCAGGCATGTGTCCTGACTGGGGGATCGAACCAGCAACCCCCTTTGGTTTTCAGGCGGATGCTCAATCCACTGAGCTATACCAGCTGGGCCAAAAAGAATATTTTAAGGACCTTCCCACAGAGCACCTTGTAGAACTCTCCATGCTGGCCCAAACTTTCAAGAACACTCAGGTAATAGGATAATAAAACTATATCACCTCACCTCTTGACCTTTTCTTTTATTACCTAGAAAATAGAAAGCATGAGTAAAAAAATAATGTCATAGACAAGTGATTGCTATTAAAATACTGTAGAGCATAATTGT
>PVJD01019701.1:0-11088 GCA_004026545.1 Mormoops blainvillei
CGGCCCCGCATTACCCACTGCACTTTGCGTGTAGCCCACGCTATTAAATCAGCCCCCGGTTGAAACACCTAGAGCTGCTTCTCTTCCCGGCGGGCCCGAGTGCTAGAGCCCACGGGAGCCCTGGGCGCCGCCGGCCACACGGGCGGGCGCACGCCCAGTCCTCTGACCCCAAAGCGGGTGACGCTCTTGGCCTCCCTCCCTCCCCGCAAAGGCTCAATCCAGCCGCGCCGCGCCTCGGGCCGGCGGAGGGGCCAGGTGGTCAGCCCGCAGCCCGGACACGCTGCCCTCAGCCCCCGCCGCCTGCTCCTGGGAGATGGGCTCTGGGAGAGGAAGCCGCCCCCGCCACGTCAGCGGCTCCATGAGCCCCGCCCTCATCCAGGCCGCGCCTTGGCCCGGCGGCCCCACCACGGTCCCACCCTCAGTGCGCCCTCTCTACCCCGCTGCCCTGTCCTGGGGTCTCTGCAACACGGACACGCTCTGAAGTGAACCCCACTGTCTCCCCTGAGATTCGAGGGCCACGGGGCGGGGTTGTGGCTCCACCCAGGAGCTGGCGAAAGGTGCTCCGACATTCTTGTCGGATCGAATGGAACGAAACATCCGCCAGCCAGAGCGGCGGCGAGCCAGGCCTGACGGACATCCCTTTGCAGCCTGGGCTCTCAGCTGCCCTCTCCCTGGGAGGGGCGCATATCTCCTGGCCTCATCTGGGGGTGGGGTGGGCTTCCTGCGAGAGCCAGGTGCTCCTGGCTGGTTCCACCTGGCTCTGAGGAGGGCGGGGAGGTCCCTTCCCTCTCCTCTACTCAAGCCACCTGTTCCTCATGCAAAGAAGCCAGAAAGTTGCTGGAGTTGTCAGAGCTTGAGACACCTGGTGCCTTCTGCTCACAGCTCCTCAACCCCAGCCCCACCTGAAATCAGTACATAGGGGATGCAAAGCGGCCCCCAGCCCTGGGGTGCCGGCGAGGGCTGACATGAGGACTCTGTGGGGTGCTGCACACACCTGGGCCAGGCTCTGCCGCTCCGAGGCCTCCAGGAGATGCAGCAGGAAGCCCAGGTCCCCAGTGTCTGTCTCCGCCAGACACTGCAGGTCCCGGGCAGCAGCTGGCACGTCTCCCTTC
Organism: Mormoops blainvillei; assembly: GCA_004026545.1. Classification (NCBI taxonomy): domain Eukaryota; kingdom Metazoa; phylum Chordata; class Mammalia; order Chiroptera; family Mormoopidae; genus Mormoops; species Mormoops blainvillei. The sequence continues at coordinate 1,113 of PVJD01019701.1, forward strand.
TTGAGCAGGAGCAGGCCACGCCGGGCCCGGGCTGCCTCTGATGGCGGAGAGGGATGCAGGGCTTCTTGGAGGCGGGCACCAGCCTCCTCGTAGCTGCCTGTCAGGGATTCGGGAAGGACAGTCAGGGTGGCACTGTGGCAGGGGAGTGAAGAGCTGGGACTCAGTGGCCACTGCACTGGGGAGCCTGCCACAGCCTTTCTTGCTCCGTGCTAGCTCGGGGAGCAGCAGGCTGAAGGAGGGGCTCAGCACTGGGAGGAACAACCAGGAGCAGAGGGACCTGGTGACACAGTGTTGGTCACATGGACTTGCCTGCTACCAGTAGCTCCACCTTGGCCTGGGGGGTGTCACCGGAGTCCGTGCCCCCAGGCCGAGCAGCGTGGCTCTGAGCCCCGCACCGTGGTCATCACGTGGGTCTGCGCTTTCCCGGGCACCCAGGGGACCAGGACAGCAGGGGAAAGGAGCAGCCCCCCAGGCTCCCGGAGGCCGGGGTCAGGGCGCCTCTCAGGGTTAGAGGTGACGATGACAGGCGGGGGACACGTAGGCTGTACAGACACCTCCCCTTTCAAGTAAGTGCTGAGACATGTTCAGAGTGTTTCAGGAAAGGCTGACATTTGGGCACGTTTGGGCGTAAATAATCCCCCCTGCGTGGGGTCCGGGTCCCGGGGGGCACTCGGCCATCTGCTGGATTTCTGAGGAGGCCCGAGCGTCGTAGGGAGCCTCATGTCACTTCATTCTCCCTGCAGGCAAAGCCACATGGGTGCCCGGGAGCTAAAGACGTCGCGCACACCAGGCCCACGTGGGGACCAGGTCCCAGGAACTGGGATTCTGGTGACAGGGGCCTTAGCCACTGAGTCTGGGGCCTCTCTCCTGTTTTATAGGAGAGCCTCCAGGGCTGAGAGGAGCCGGGACAGACACCACATCCCCACACCGTGCCGCCACGTACCCATTGCGGTGAGCACGTCCACCAGGAGCAAGTGCCTGCTCAGCTGCCCGGCCTCGATTCTGGTCAGGGCCTCCCCCACAGCCAGGAGGCCCTGGGCGTCCCTGCCACTGATGGGGGACCCGGCGTCTGGCCGCCGGCTCAGGAGGTCCCGGCAGCGGGACGACAGGCCCTGCGCGATGCGGGCCTGGGCCTCCGGCTTCAGAGAGCGGATCTCAGGGACCGCCGTGCGCGGGTCCAGCTGCAGGGCCGAGAGGGCGTCGTCCACAGCCTCCTGCAGGGGCAGAGCGCAGGGTGGGGGTCACAGGGGGTCCCAGCTGGGTGTCTGTCGGGCGTTTGTCTTCCCCGTGTCTGGGGACACCAGGAGGGGTAGACAGCCTAGGCCCTTCCCTCTCACAGCTGGGGCGGGGGGTGGGGATGGTCAGCCAAAATGAGGTGCTCCTGGCCGGACCCCCTTTTGGCTTCATGGGCTCGTCTCTGCAAGCCACAGGTGCTTGCCGGGCACGGGCAGGGGCGCCCAGGCCGGGACAGACGCCAGGCTGCCGGCACCCCGGCGGGGAACGGACGTCCCCACGAGCGGAAAGCAAGCCCTTGGACTGTCTTCCTTGCTACCCAGGGTGGCAGCCCTGAAGCGAACGGAGGAACTTGGCAGGCAGGTCACCTCTGGGCCGCTGTTCCGCCCAGCGAGCTGCAGGCAGGCAGCCGAGTGCGGTCACTTGCCAGTGACCTTGCTCTTGGCTGAGAAGTGCCTTGTTCAGGGCGGCTGGGCTGTGGCTGCCTCTGGGCAGGTCTTCTCTGTGACAAGCACCTGCCCTGGGCCTGGCAGCAGAGCACCCCCCACCCCTGCTCTGCCCGTGCACACTGATGGTCCGGACCCACAGGCCCCGTGGGGACAGAGCAGGGTGGCACCCAAGATGGCAGCTGAAGCCTCATTATTTTAAGCAGGGGCCCCCTGGTGGCCCTGAGGGTTGGCACACGTTCCCGTGCTGACCGAGGCTAGGAGGGACGGGACCCATCGGGTGACAGGGAAGGACTCCGAAGCGGGGTGAGAGGGTGAGGCTCCCGTGAGCCCCAGGGCGGGTGGGGCTTTGATGGGCGTCTCACAGTGAGGGTGGCCTGACTCCCTGCCCCCTCTCTTCTTGGGGGTTCAGAAGGAAGGCAGCACCTCCCCCAAGCACCCCCCGCTCTGGCTGCCCAGTCCTCGATGGGGAGGGCGGGGCCGGTACCTTCTGCTGGTCCAGGGCCAGGTGCAGGAGCGCCCGTCCGCACAGGGCCCGCACGTTCCCCGGCTCGGCGCGCAGCACGGAGTTGAAGTCGAACAGGGCGGTCTTCCTCTGGCCCAGGAGCCCGTAACATCGGGCGCGGGTGAGCAGCGACTCGCTTGCCTGACCTCCTGGAGGAAGGGGTGGGTGGCAGCAGGACCATTCACTGAGCACAGGCAGGCACAGCGCATCTGTCTTCATCCAGCACTTACGGCGCCCCCTCCTGGTGCCTGATGGGGGGGCGGGAAACCCAGAGGCTGTGCCTGCTTGGGGCCAGCTCGGGAGCTCACAGACCCCTGGGCACCAAGACAGCGAGGGGCGGTGGCGCCTGGGAGGGCTGGCGGGCAGTCAGAAGGGGCTTCCGAGAGAGGGGGGCACCGCAGCCGCATCTGAGGGGAGGGGCTGGGAGGAGGAAGGACCTTCAGGGCCGGGCACGAAGCGGCCACAGCGTGAAGGTGCCAGGGGGGCCGGGAGGAGCCCTCCGAATTCTGGGCACAGGAATCCCCACCTAAAGAGGCCTCCACCACCATGTGTGTGTCCGGCGACGGACACAGGAAACGATGCTCCGGGCTCTGCAGGATGCATTGGGGCGTGCCCCCTTCCCAGAGCTAATGCATGGGGGGTGCACCGGGCGCCGTCCCTGGCTGCCCAAGAATCGGCGCGCCTAACCCTCGCTCCCATCCCGCTCCAGTGTCTCCATCATCCCACTTGGAGGGGAGGCGCCCAGGAAGCGCAGAGACAGAAATCCACTGGCATTTTGATCTCAAGTCTGTGCTGAACCCTGAGCACCCCAGGAACTCACTGTGCCTCCTTGGGAATGTACCTTCCCTCGTCACCCTGCGACCCTCTGGCCAGGCCCCTGCTCGGCCCCCAGGGCGAGGCCTGAGGGTTGGCTGGGTGAGCGGAAAGGCCAGGCACGCGCCCACAGAGACACGCCCACAGAGACACGCCCACTACTTCCAGCAGGGGTTAGGGGAGCCGAACCCGTGCCTCCCTCGGCTGCAGGGAGGAGAGCAAGGCCGGTGGGAGAGCCTCAGCGGGCCCACCCTCGGGGCCCAGGGTGCGCGGGGCCCCCTCAGATTCCACCTGGCCCCACCCCTCCCCGGGCTTTGTCCAGGGCCTTGGTGAGAAATGACCTCCCAGGATGCACACACTCCAGTGCCCGAGAGCCAAAGGTGGGCTCGGACCCCCCAGCGCCCCGCCCTCAGCTCGGTAGGGGCTCCCGACGCCCCCATGCACCTGGCACAGGATGGGGCCCTGTGGGCGGGCAGGCAGCTCCCACCTGCAGCAAAGATGGCCAGAGAGAGGTAGGCGATGGCCTCCCTGGCGTGGGCCTCGCCCTCGGCCCCGCCTGGCTGCGCCCGCAGGATGGCCAGGGCCCGCGCGTGGCAGTGACCCCGCAGCAGCTGCCGGTCCTCCCGGCGGAAGACATCCAGGGTGGGCTGGAGACAGGCCGTGTCCCCGGACTGGACGACCTTCTTCACCAGCTGCAGGGGGCAGGACAGTCACCGCAGTCCCTCCCTGTGCCCCAGTCCATTCCACCCCCATGCTTCTGGCCTGGCTCACAGGGGCGTGGCCAAGGGGGGTGTAGCTCACAGGGGTTGGCTCATGGGGGCGTGTCCTGCAGGTGACTGGCAAAGGTGTGGCCGGAGGAGGTGTGGCCAACGGGGCCTAGCCTACGTGGGAGTGTGGTTCGTGGGGGCGTGGCACACAAAGGGGCGTGGCCCACGGTGGGTGTGGCTTATGGTGGGGTGTGGCTCATGGGGGGTGTGGCTCCTGGAGTGGCTCCTAACGGGGCACGGGCTACCTGTCCCCAGCGTGGAGCACTGGGAAAGCTGGGGTCCGGGGGGTGTGAGTGTCCCTTTGGGCTGCTCCTCTCTGTTGCGTGGCGGGGGATCGGGTTATCCCGGTGTCTCTGAACCGCGCCCCCTCCTCCGTGACATGGGAGGCAGAGGAGCGAAAGTCCTGGGATCAATGCCCGTTCTGGGAGCAAGACACCAGGTGGACATGACCTTGGAGCTCAGAGCAGCTCCAGCCCAAAGAGATCCGATGGTGCTCCTGCTGGCCGCTCGCTGGGGACACGGACCCCAAAGCACCCTACCTTCCCACCTGCATCACCCAGTGCAGGGAGATAAGACACCCGAAGTCAGAGAGGACGGAGGAGGCCGACAGGCCACGCAGCCTCTGCCTCAGAGCCCAGCGTCTTCCCCTGGAATGCAGTCTTCCGACCACGTTCCAGAAGTAAGCCCTTATAACACCGAGGGAAGTGACTTTTCCCGGGAGCAGAGCAGTCTCAGAGGGAGGCAGTGAGGGCCTGAGGGCCCCTACACCGCCTCCGCACCCGCTGTCCCAGGGCAGGGTCCCGTCAAAGCCGAGTTTCGAGTTCACATGGGAGATTTGGGACGAAGCTCGGCCTGCACTTGACTTTCGACCCTTTTTCTCCATTACACAGCGAAAACAAAGATGGGGCGCCTACTGCATGCTGGAGGCCTGCTGGGGCCTGGGGCACCCGTTGCAGCCAACTGCTAATTCCTATGACAACCCTCAAGGCCAGGGCTCGGATGAGGAGCCTGGGGCTGGGACCAGCCTTGCCTGCTTCAAAGTCCAGGCTGTGGGGGGCAGAGCGAGGGGTCACCACCGGCCTCACCTGGTTGGCATCATAGAAGAAGCCCCTCCGAAGCTGCAGCAGGGCCAGGCGCACCAGCACAGGGGCCGCCTGGGGTCTCCGGGAGAGGGCCACCAACAGTGCCTTGTGGGCGTCATCCAGGCGGCCGAGGCGGTACAGGGCATCCGCCGCCAGGAGGCGCGAAGCCTCGTCCTCTGCGTCCAGCTCCATCAGGAACATGGCCAGTTGGTACACGCCCTGGGTGTTCCTGCAGGGAGAGTGGCTGGTGCAGCGCAAGCCCCTTCCCTACGCCCTTTACCACACCGCCCCCCCCACCCCGCCCCCCGGTCCCGGTAGGCCGGCAACAGGCAAGTGCTGGCCCACGTGCCCAGCCCGGGCAGCTGCCTTGACACTGAGACGCAGGGACCAGGGTGCTGCTGGAGGGACCCTCACCCGTGCAGCCCCCAGAACCCCTTTTCCTCCCACCGCCCCGTGGGGCGGGCATCACACCGAGGGCTGAACGGGGGCGGTGTGTTGGCCCCAGCCAGCACTGGCCGACTTCCCTTTTCTGCAAAAACCGGGTGACAATCTCTGTGCCGGTGGGCTCAGGGGCGCGTGTCCCGCAGAGCAGGAAGCACACCCGGGCACCCTCCCAGTGCCCCGGGAAAGTGAAATGAACTGCCACTGGGAGAAGGGGTGGGGGCACTGGGATGTGAAAATCCCCAGAGAGAACAAAGGCCTCGAGCGCATGAGAAAACTCCTCCTCACTAGCAAATCAAAGCGATGCAAATCAGGCGGCCAGGGGCACAGGAAGTGTGAGCGTGTGTGTGTGCGCGCGCGTGCGCCTGTGCGTGTCTGTGGTGACATCAAACACAGCCCCCAGGAAGCCCCCACCTCAGTGCCTGCAGCTCAAGGCGGTCGCAGAGTCACTGCTGGGCCAGCAAAGATTTTGCAAAGGAGACTCAGGGCTGAGTGTGGGCCCAGATGGGCAGGCAGGCAGCTCTCAAAGTCAAGGGCCTCACGGGGCCACACTCCCTGACCCAGGAACGCCCCCTGGGCCTCCGGGTTAAGGGCAGGAAATGGGGGCGACAGGACATCACCAGGGAGGCGTGATAACTAAGAGCAGAGCTGTAGGACGACGGTGTGGTGCCGGAGGGAACGGGCTGTAGGGACGCGGGAACATGGCTGGTGGCAAAGGGAAGTTTGCGATCTACTGAGCGAAAAACCCGTGCGACATAAATTGCATGTACAGCACAACTCATTTTGTGAACCATGTTTTACCTGCACAAAAGAGAACCAGCTAGAAGGGGTGTGAACAGTGAGGCGACGGGTGAGTTTTATTTTTTTCGTATCAGTGTTTGAATTTCGAATTTTCTATAAGTCAGTCCTTAATGCGTCGCTGTTGTGGACTGAGGTCTGTGCCCTGGTGCTAAATCTGCCACCAATGACTTAAAAAAAAAAAAAAATCGCTTCCTGCCTCAGTTTACCCATCGGCAAGACAGGAAGACACACACCTGGCTACCCCGCAGGAGCCCAGAACGAAGCAGCCCAGGAGCGCGCGCGCAAGGCTACTGTTTACCCTTCTGGCGCCGACGGGCTGTCCGTCTCCGCGGCCTGACTCCGGCGGCCCCGCGCGCCCGTGGGTCCCGGGCCGGGCCTCCGCTGCAGCAGCCTGCGGCCCTCCTCCCGCAGCACGGTCAGCAGCAGCCCCCGCTGGTTCCAGGGCACGTAGGCCTTGGCGACGAGCAGCGCCTCGTCAGCCCGCAGCCGGCAGGCGGTGACATAGTCCAGGGCGCCCAGGAATGCGCTGCCCGCCAGCACGCGCAGCAGCCCGCGGCCGCACAGCGCACGCACACAGCCGCCCGGGTGCGGCGGCCCCTGCTCCAGCACCTCCTGGAAGTCCTCCCGGGCACAGCGCGCGTCGCCGGCGTGCAGCGCGCAGAAGCCGCGAAGCGCCAACAGAGGCGCGCGGTCCCCGCCACGGCCCCGGGCACGGTCCCCGGCGCGTTCGCCCGCGCGGTCTCTGGGGCGCGTGGGCCGCAGCAGGCGCTCGCACAGCGCCCGGGCGCCCGCCGCATCCCCGGCCAGCAGCAGGCACTCGGCCAGGCGGGCTGCCAGTGCCGGGCGCGCCCCGGGCGGCGCCACGTGCAGCAGGACACGGAGAGCGCGGGTCACCGGGGCCAGAAGCTCGCGGTCCGAGTCCTCGCGGAGCTCGGGGCGGCTCCGCACGGCCTCCTGGAAGTGGGCAAAACCCACGTCCGCCGCCTCCTGGGCCTGCGTCCGCACGCGCTCCCGGTCCTCCGCTGAGAGCACGGCCTCCAATTGCCTCCGCGCCCCCGCGGGGCTCTCGCGAAGGGCCTCGTGTAGGTCCGCGAGCAGGTCCTGGGCCCCGCTGTCCAGGAAGAAGGCTGCGGCCGCGCGGGTGACCAGCAAGGCAGCCAGACGCTCACCTGGGGTAGAGAACAGAGGGCCTGTTGGGCCGGGTCCTACCGGGGTGCCGCCTGTTGCCCCCCAGCTGTCCAGCCGTTGGACCTTCGGAAGCGCTTCCGCTCGTGGCATCTCCCACGACGCCGCACCCCCCGGAGAAGCGGGCAGGATGGAGGTCCGAAGCTCGTTGGTGCCGGGGCCGGATCAACGGCAGCGGGGACAGAGGGCGGACAGCTGCCCTGGAGGCCTCCTGGGCCCTCCGCTCTCAGCCTGGGTCCTGAGTCAGTCTCACCGCTCGGCCAACACGGACATTTATTTACAACACCTCCCCAGACCCCCACCCTGACCTTTTAATAATAAATTTTAGGGCTGAGTTCCTCCTCCTGGGATCGGCTCCAGGTCAGAGCTGAGGTCCGATGCCATGACCTGGGTGGGGGCCGGCTGACACTGCGGCATCACTTTCCGTTCTTTGGGCTCCGTGAGGGCTCAATAATGTCCCTCTCCAAAACAGAAACCTCCCCCATCAGGTCCAGGAAAGGGGATGCCAAGAGTGGGGGACTCGGGCCACTTATGGAACTCCTGTGCCTCAGTTTCCTCTTCTGCTTTATAATGAGATGGCGTGGTCTACGGTCACAGAGCTGCGAGAATGAGATGGACTAACGGGTGTCTAGTGCCTGGAACAGGGCCTGATGGGCAGTATTGCTCAGTGAGGGTTCACGGCAGGACAGAAAGCCAAGCCTCCCGCCCCCAGCAGTGCCCTGGGTAGGTGCACACCCCTGAGAGAACCCCAGGAACCTCAGAGCTGGCGGGAGCTCAAGGTGCCCCTTGTCATATTACAAGTTAGGAAAGTGTGGGGGGGAGGGCACATCCTCAGAGCCCCGGTGTGTCTCCACCTCAGGTCTCTGAGCCCCCACTTCAGTGTTCTTGCACAGGGTCCTTCAGAATTCTCAGAGCGTTTCCTTATAACCTAATGTAGTCACCACGGCCATAATAATCCTTTACACTGAAACGGGGGCAGGCACGGAAGTCAATCTGCCACCTCCCTGCCCTGTTGCCATTGTGGGTGAGCGTCACGGCACAGCCCAGAGCCAAAGCACCACGTGACAGCCCAGAGCCAAGTACAAAAAAGCATCTTGCACCCTGAGATCGACCAACCAATGAAGCGGCCAACAGTAGGGTCACCCTGTCTAATCCTGGGGGCCAAAGTAAACAAACAAACAAACAAACATTGAGCCTTTTCTATCAGTTTCTAACTCCTGACAAAATAACTCTGTAGTTGCAGCAGGGGGAGAGCCTGTGGCGCCTGGGGAGTGGTTATTTCTTCCCCATATGGAAATGTGTTCTCTGCTCTGCTCCTGCGGCTCCAGCTACGCATAGCAGACCTCCATTTATTGTCCCCAGGGCACGTAGGCTCTTCCGTTTGTCCCCTCGGATAAGCTCACTGACTCTTCTGCCTTCTGCAACAGACTATGAAATGTTTCATTTGTTATGTGCTTTTCGATTCTAGAGTTTTTACAGTTTCCATTAATTTGCTGAGATTCCACATCTGTTCATTCATTATGACCATATTTTCCTTTAGCCCTTGAGAATGTTACTCAGCTCCTGTCAAGCCCTTAGTATGCGGATTTTGGCACCTGGGTCACCTTGAAGTCAGTTCCCAGCGACTTCTTTTCCTCCTGACTGTGGCTCACATTTTATTTTCCTGTTTCCTTGCATGTCTAGCTTTTTAAAGATTGTGCACTGGACATCGTTGGATGCTTTGTAGAGCCCGGGCCCAGTGATGTGCCTCTGAAGAGAACAGGATTCTGTTTTACCAGGCAGTTAAATTGGATAGAATGAAACTAGCAGCTGGAGTGTCCATTAAGTTCTCGCAGTTGCCGGCTTTTGCTTTTTCCACCACCCAGGGTCTCCCTTGTATGTGAAGTTCAGGGGTCAGCTGTGGATTTCAGTGGATTCAATACACAGACTTTTGAGTCTCAACCCCTCTGTGGCTTCCTCCTTTTCAGGACTTCCCTTGTAACTTCCCAGCCCCTTTTCTCCAGCCCCGCACCCTGTGCTATGACCAAGCGCACCCGTAAAGCCGCCGTGATCTGCTTCACGTGGATAAAACCTGGATCAAGGGGTTTCCTCGGGCAAAAAGCTGCAAGCGTGCGAGTCTCACCTCCCACTGTGCCCGTGTTTCACGGGTCAGCTTCCCGTTTCTGCCTCCGTCCGTCACCGTTCCACGCCTTCACGTGGCTGCGTTTTATATTTTGTCCCAGTTTTATCGCCGCTGTCTGTGGGGCCCCTAGTCCAGCCGAGAAACTCCCCACCGCGACGGGAAGTCAGACTCTTCCACTGTTGACTTAGAAGTGCTGGCAGTCTGGGGGGGGTATAAACTGCTACCCCCATGTTGGTTTAATTTTCATTTTCCTGATTACTAGCGAGGCTCATTTATTTAAAAATAATTTCCTCCCCAATCTGGTGGGCAGGAAGGGGCGTCTCGTTTGAATCCGCATTTGTATCATTACCGGGAGGTTGGACATCCCCCACGTGTTCATTAACCATCTGTGTTTTCTCTTCGGGGAAATGCTTTTGCCAATTCTAGCGCCAGGGTTTATTTTTTCCTTCTTGACATGTAGGAATTCTTCAAATGCTCTGGGCACTAATTTCTTGCCCATTGTCTATTTTGCAAATATCCGCTCTTCGTTGCATCTTGCGCTTTCATTTTCTGTATTTACGGGCAAGACAGAAGGTTAAAAA
>PVJD01019702.1:0-11094 GCA_004026545.1 Mormoops blainvillei
GATCCATGGGGAACAATGTCTGTTTCTTAATCCGTCTCCTGCCCCAAATAGCTCTGCTCTCCTCCCCCAACCTGTGTTTACGTGTCTGTTTCTCTCCCTGGCAGCAGATGCCACCGGGCCTTCAAGTAGGTCACCGGGAGCGCTGATGAGCCCACACGGGCCCTCAGGCCCCGTCCTCCGCTGACCTCACTCCCCCGAATACTGGCCTAGAGTCACAAAGTCCAGACCCCAAATGACTTTGCGCCTCAGGGCATCCTGGCAGGGTCCCTGCTCCCTGGAACTGCAGGGAGCGTGTGGGGATCCTCTGTCCTGCCTGTGAGTGGGCGGGGCCCGTCCCTGAGCTGGAGGCGGAGTGGGCAGCCCTGGGTGGTGCTGCAGCCTCCTTGCCCGGACCCGTCCGTGCCCTTTCATACGCCGCCCCCCACCCCCGCCCCGCCTGCACTGCAGCCCTGCCGAGTGCACTCGGGGACCCCGTTCTTCCCAGGGCCGCCGGGAGCCACATGCACAAACTGCATAAAACACAAAGGCATTTTTAGAAGCTCAGGTTTTGAGATACGATTTGTACTTATTTAGAAATTCACCTTTCTAAGGTGTATAGTTCTGCGAATTCTGACAAATACAAACGGCTGTATGACCACCACCACAATCGAGACATAGAACCTTTCCACCGCCCCCAAAAAGTTGTCCTGAGCCCCTTGTAACCCTCCCCTTCCCCATACCCGAGCCCCTGGCGATGAGCGGCGTGTTCCCTGTGCCTGTCATTTTGTCTTTTCCCGAATGTCATCTACATGGCATCATACAGGCCGCAGTTGCGTCTGGGTTCTTCAACTTGGCCTAACGCATCTGAGATTCACACTGTTGAGTACAGTTTTCTTTTCTTTTGCTGAATACAATTGCTGTTGTCTGATGTACCGCTGTTTACCCATTCTTCACTTGATGTTGGACATGTAGAGTATCACCAGTTTCTAGCAATTATGAATAAAGTCACTGCAAGCCTTGAAAACTGGTTTTGGTATAGACCTATGTCTTCATGCAATGGTGTCTTGATGCAACGTGAGTTCATCTACTGATGTGCTGGGAGATTTGGGGATTCTCAGAGGTCTGAATGAAGATGATGGGTGTGTTGCTGCTCCCCTTCTGAACTTCGGGGTCAGCCGTGGAAGCTATGTGGGTAAACTGGGCAGGACCGTGGGTGGGTGGGAGTTCTTTATCTACTCCCCATTCCACTGCATGTGGACACACGCCTCCAGTGCCCCAAGTTTGCAAACACTTACAGCTACAATGAAACATTTTGGTCATTGAGCTCAAGTTCATGCTGTTTTCCAAAGAATGGAGGTAAGAAGGCTTTCTCCCTCATTTTAGACCCCTCCTGATGGAGAAAAGATAGGAGTTAGGCTAAGGAATTCTAATGCTTTGCTTACAGCTATAAGAAGAATAGTAAATGTTTGTTTTGTTAAAACTCTGTATCTAATAACATGAACTAATTTCCTAATATTTCATCTGCCTTTCTTCTGATGGGATACTTCCAAGAGTTTTTAAGATAAATTTTGGAGTTTCAAAATAGCTCGAGAAAGAAAAAGTCCCATAGTCATTTCTCCTAAAATGTAAACCCATTATGTATGGAATTAAGAAACAATTGCACCTATAGCTCCTTGCCAATCTTTAGTAATAACACCTGTTTTCCAGCCACCTGTCACATCCATGGTGATTTCTTATGAGAATTATTCAATGGCTACATAGGAGGGACGACTACTTATTCAGATTCAAGCTTATTCCATAAATTGGCCCTGGCTACTGCTCCACCTCACACAATATTCCAGCTCAATCTTTTAGTTGGAACTATCTATATTTTCCAGTATTAGACTAAAACAGCAATTCTACATGGCTTAACTTAAATGCCCCTGCAGTTCCCATACGCCTCAGTACCTTTGCATGTGCTACCTGCCCATCTAGAAACTAACATCTGCCATGTTGGTTTCCTAGGGCTGTCATAACAAAGTACCACAGACTGGGTGGTTTAGAAAAACAGGAGTTTCCTGTCTGCAGTTTTTGATGCCATAAGTCTGAAGTCAAGCTGCCAGCAAGGTCACACTCCTCCTGAAGGCCCGGGGTGGGGGGATCTGTCCCAGGACTCTCTCCCAGCGGCTGGTAGTTCCTTGGCTATGGCAGCATAATTGCAATCTTTACATGGCATTTTTCCTGCGTGGGGGTGGGGGTATATCCAAAATTTCCCTTCGTATAAAGACATCAGCCATATTGGATTAGGCACGAACCCTGCTCCAGCATCACCACATCTTAACCAATTATGTCTGCTAAAACCCTATTTCCAAATAAGTTCATATTCTGCGGTACTAGGTGTTATGACTTCAACAGATGAAGTCAAAATGAGAAGGCACCATTCAGCCCATTACAAATGCCGTCCTGCTCTTACCCAATGCCATTTCGCTGTAGATCGACTCAGCCCAGACAGAGCTTGTTTCCTTTATAGAATCTTCCCCAATGGCCTCTCCCCACCCACAGCTAACCACACACCCGCACTCTGCCCAGACGGGGTTGGGTGTCCCTCCACAACTCCCAATGGTACTAATATTCTTACCCCATTGTACTAAGCCAGTATCTTTGCTCTCATCGCAGATGGACAAGAGCTTCTAGGAGACAGAGAAATGAGGGCCTAAAATGTTCATCTTTGAACAGGGCCTACTGTTCGTCTTTGCACCATCCTCCAAGCCTGGCATATAGAAAGGGCTCCATAAAGTGCTAGCTAACCTAGCAGACAAAGGAATGCACTGCACCAACAGCAACCACCCTGCAGCTGGTGTCTGAGTGGATCTGCACTTCGTGCATGTCTCATTCATAGGAATTGCTGGTCAGCATGCCTGCCTTTGCTGGAAGACATTAGCAGAGATACAATTAGTAGACAGAGAGAGAGGGAGACATTAAGAGAGATGAAATTAGTAGAGAATTAAAATCACGGGTGGTGTTTACCAGGCCCTGTGCTAGGATACGCGAATCACTTTATTTGCCCCCCACAATACAGTGATGCACTATCTCTAACCCCATTTTACAGATGAGGAACCCACGGCTCACAGTGCAGCAGCTCCCCTAAGGTGCCCACTAGTGACGTGAGCTCTCTTCTGTAGGAGCCGGAGTCTGCTCGCTCTACTGTATCTGACGTGACCTGTTGGGGCCATCAGCCTCAGACCCTTTCTCCTAAGGGGTGCCTTCAGCTTTTTTGTCCTGGTGCATTAGGCCCCGGCTTTCAGGAGCCCAACCGGTGCGGTGTCCTCCCACTCTGCTCCCTCTGCCCCCACCCCCGCCAGTTCCACACTGACTCCCAAATCCCAGAGGATTGGCTCATGGAAACCATCAAGTCCTGGGGTCCAGGACACTAGCTGGCTGCATTGTCTGGACCAGGACAGCGCTCCTCCGTGCCCTACTGTGACCTCAGAGGCCAGGCTGGGCTGTGAGGTGACAAGTACAGAGAGCAAAGCCATGGCTCTGCCCCCCTGAACTGACTGTGCACGGTCTCAGTGGCAACCGTGGCCAACGACAGGATGGAGGGTGGAAGAGCGGTGTTTCTGCTGCCGGTCACCCTGCTGCTGTCCTGGGCACATGGCTCACTGGCATGTAGGTGTCTCGTGGTGTTCTTGTGTCTGGACCTCTCAGTGCAGAAGAATCACCTGGGAGCTTTGCTCACAAGGTCAAGTCCTAGGATGCTGATTCTGTAGTTCTGGGAGGGATCTGGAGAACTGCCCTTTTAATAAGCCCTTCAGGTGAATGTGATGTGGAGGTGGGGCTAGACCAGGCCTTTATATCATTGTTCCCACAATACCCCCAACTTCAAAGCGATACATGGAGGAGCCTGGTGTGTGTGAGCCTGCGCACGTGTGTGTGTATTTATTACCTATGTTAAGTGCCAGGATGAATGGCCAATGTAAGTGGACCTTTGAGAGGGGTGGCAAGAGATCAGGCTGGAAATGGCACCTAGCCACGTCCTGCAGCCTTAAGGCCATGGGTGACCCTAAAAAAGGTAGTTCCCTGGTGCTCTTTGGATACATTCTGAAGGATCATGTGGAGCCTAACTAGCCTAGTGCAAAACCATGACATGATGTATCTATAATGAAGGCAGTGTATTCATACCTCCTATGGCTCTATCCCCCTGGGTCCTGCAAATTTATGGAGCCTTGTGTTATGTTCAGTTTGTTGGTTGACAAATATCAAACCTCTACCACATGCCAGGGCTGTTTTAGGAGGTGGGCTTATAACAGAGAACAACGTATTGATTTCCTGCCCTGAAGCAGTTTTACTATCTAGTGAGGAAAAGTATTAAACTTATAAATGAGTCAATAAATAAGGTAATTTCAGCCCCTGTTAAATAGTGTGAGGCAGACAGAAGAGGCCAATGTGAAGGAAGGTCTACAGGTGCTTGTCGAGGCTGTCGTAGCGGGAGGTCACAGAAAGCCTTCCTAAGGCGACGAGGCCCATCTGATGAGAAGGAGACATACTGCCAAGCAGAAGTGGCAGCCAGTGCAAAGGCCCTGCGTGACGAATGAGCTCGGCAGGTTTTAGAGGCAGGTCCAGAGGGCACACTTTTGTCCCTCTGTGTGAACGCCCCACCTGGCGTTCACCTAGCTAAGCCACTGCTCTCTGTGTGCAGGGATCAGGGAGTGGGTAGGAGAAGGGGGCGCTCTCCTCAACTTTCTTCCAAGCCAATCAACCTTGTCTGTTGGGCCCTGGCCCTCTCTTCCCTCTTCCCTGTTTCTGCTTCTAGTGACATGTGGTCAAACATTAAGTTCCAAATCTGAGAAATCATACAGTGTGAAAATCACAGGTGGTGAACCTGCACACATTACGGAGTTCCCGTGGCAGGTGAAAATTTTTGACCAGGGGAGAGATCTCTGCGGAGGATCAATTCTCAATGAGTGGTGGGTTCTAACGGCGTCCCATTGCTTTATAAACAAAAATAAGTAAGTACTGTAAACCGACTTTTAAAAAACCAGTGTGGTAGAGTATTTGCCCCGACATGCTTATTATTCTCCTGGAAACTCCACCCAGGCTTGTCGGCCACAGAACCAAGTACCAGGGGACTAAATATGTGCCCGCGTGGCCGGATATCACCCTTTGCAAGTGGAGAGGTGCTGTTCTCCTTCTAGGGCCTTTTCCATCTCGTTGCGTAGGATCCAAATGGCAGCACAAATGTTCCTTGGACTTCTCAGCATCTTGCCAAGTGCGTGGAATGTTGGTCCAAACTTCTGGACCAAGCATTTGCTCACACTCAGGGAGAGAGTAGGTTGAAGGTGGCCACAGTGGGTGGGGGGTGTGGTGGGGTGGGAATCGCACGAGGGATCAGAACCCCAGGCAGGGTGCTAGGCCTGGCTGATGACAGAAGCTCCTGAGGGGTTATCTTAGCCCAAGTCCTCCAATCAATATTTTTGAGAAAGTTCCCAGTGTTTGTTAGATAGCTAGTCCAGTACTTCTTGCAAATCAAGGTTTGATTCCCTCAATTACTTGTACATAGTATGGCTTCCCAGACATTTGCTGAAGGAATTTACAAGTAAATTTGCCCAAGAGAGAGGCCATCAGGCCAAGAGCTGTTGCCAACAGGGCAGAGCTGGAATTCACGTCTGTCTCCTCCTGCCCAGTCGGGGCTCCTTGCCTGGCTCTAAGCCAAGTGCATGGTGCCAGATGTATCCACGCCCCCCAGCTCTCAAGAGCACAGCCTCAGACGGTTGGAATTATTTTCTCGTAAGGCTCACCTTTTGCTCTTCCACCACTTACCTTTTTTCTCCTTTTGTTTTGAAATAAGATCTACCTTGGAGATCATATACCATGACGGAAACTTTGACACCAAGAACTTGACCAAGGTGAAAGTGGACAAGCTAATTATTCACCCCTATTTTGACAGCTGGATCTTGGATAATGACATTGCTTTGCTCTTGCTCAAATCCCCATTTAATCTGAGTGTCACAAAAGTCCCCATCTGCCTTTCAGCGGTCACTGACCTACAGAGATGGAGAAACTGCCGGGTGTCTGGATGGGGCATTACGGGTGAGTTGCTATAGCTCAACCAAATGGGGGGGCAGGTAGCACCCAGGCTGATGTTTGCAATGAGAAGCGAAAAGCCAGAGGCACTGCTGGCCCTGGGAAGTCTGCCTGGTGGATTGGGGACTTTCAGTTCTCATTTAAGGTCCCATAATGAACCTTCTCAGTTCACACAGGAGCTGTCCTTCCTGGGCCTTCCTGGGTTCCTGCAGCAAGTTTTATGTCCATGTTATAGAACATGAACCCTAAACAGGGCCTCAGAGATAACCCAGGAAGTTCTCAGAGTCTAGGGGATGGGTGGCTTGGAGAAATTTTGAGGGACTTATCGATGGGTAACAGGGAGGTAAATGGGCTGGGCTCCAGGAAACCCCTACCAATGTCATCCAGCACAGTTCTTCTCCAGTTGATGGTGTCGGTTCTGCTCCCCTGGGGTAAGGGCTCTGTGGCCAAATTATCTGAAAACCACAGGCCAAGGAGAAGGGGATACACTGAATATAAACTTGACCTTATAGAGTCAACTTGCCAACTGCTCTCACCACTCTTCCCAGCCAACACACAAGTTGGCAACCTTTTGTCTTTCATCTTGGTACATGTATCTTGGCTCATAATCAAGGGAGCAGAAAAAGACATGTTCCAATTAGTGCTGCTCTTTCCAGTAGGCACCCAAAAGGCTGTACATGGGTCCCAAGCTCAGAGCTATTTTAGAATTCCTCGTTGGGAATTGCCCCTAGAAGTTTGTCATGGGCTTCAAAAAGGGCCACCTTCTTAACTTAGAATTTCTCATGCTTCACTCAGCACATATTCACTGAACCTCATCTCTGATCCAGGCAGTGTTCAAGGCTCTAGGGATTTGGCAATACTGTCCAAAGAGAACACTATCGCCATCTTTGGGGAGTGAACATTCTAGGTGTTGGGCTTACCTCCTTCCCTGGCAGTGAACTCTTCAAGGGCCCTGACATAATTCAAGCCCATCTTTATGTGCTGTGGGCCCTAGGACAGAACTTGTCATCATGGGCACTCAGGCTGAAATCCAGTAGGGGTCTGGTTCTGGGGACCACTGGATTTGAGGGTCTCCTGGCCACCCCTCCCACCCCTTCCTCACTCAATCCAAATTTGGGTTGTTCTCTGGACCATAAGGAAGTTCCCTTGTCATTAAGGTGAAAAGATATGATGGGGTAGGTGCTTGACCTCCACTCAAAGGGGCCACTTTGAATTCAGGGTCCTCTCCCCATCTGCTTCTTCTTTGGGTCAGTTCCTATGCAAGGCTCGAGTCAAGGGCTGCATAAAGTCAACATCAGGCTGGTCAAATGGAGAACATGTTCCAATGTTATGCCTCTGGTCACCAAGAACATGCTGTGCGCCGGGAGCCTTCGAGGTGGGAAGGATGCCTGCCAGGTAACGGGGCTCGTCTTTTGCTGGGAGAAGGGCTGCCACAGGAGGCTGGCCGACATTCCCAGGATAACTGGCTCCCCTCTTCCTCTTCTGGAGAAGTTTCCTAAGGCTGCTGTAACAAGTCACCACAAACAGGGTGCATTAAAACAACAGAAATGGATTCTTTCACAGCTCTTGAGGCCAGAAGTTCAAAATCAAAGTATCGGCAAGACCATGCTCCCTTTGGGGGCCTTAAGGGGAGGATCCTTCCTTGCTTTTTCTAGCTTCTGGTGGTTGATGGTAATGCTTGGTGTTCTGTAGCTTGCAGGTGCATCACTCAAATCTCCGCCTCCATTTTCATATGGCCTGTGTGTGTCTCTTTTGTTTTCTCTTCTTAAAAGGATACTGTTGGATTGGGGCCCGCTCCAGTTCAGTAGGACTTTCTCTTTTTTAAATTGCATTTGATTGCTTATGCTATTACAGTTGTCGCAATTTTTCCCCCTTTGCCTCCCTCCACCCAGAACCCCCATTCCCTCAGGCAGTCCCTACATCATGGGTCATGCATATAAGTCCTTAAGCAACTCCATTTCCTATACTGTACTTTCCATCCCCCTGGCTATTCTGTAACTACCTATTTGTACTTCTTAATCCTCTCACCTCTTCACCCATTCCTCCACGCCCCCGTCCCACCTGGCAACCATCAAAATATTCTTAATATCCATGATTCTGTCTCTGTTCTTTTTGTTTGCTTAGTTTGTTTTTTATATTCAATTGTTGATAGATATGACTTGTCATTTTGTTGTTCATAGTTGTGATCTTTTTCTGAAATAAGTCCTTTTAATATTTCATCTAATATAACAGTTTGGTGATGGTGAACTTTTTTAAGTTTTTCTTGCTGGGAAGTTCTTTATCTGCCCTTTGATTCTAAATGATATCTTCACTGGGTAGAGCAATCTTGGCTGTAGGTCCTGCTCTTCATGACTTTGTATATTTCTTGCCAATCCCTTCTAGCCTACAAAGTTTCTTTTGAGAAATCAGCTGACAGTCTCATGGAAACTTCCCTGTAGGTAAATAACTTCTTTTCTCTTGCTGCTTTTAAGATTCTCTTTATCTTTAACTTTTGGCATTTTAATTATGATGTGTTTTGGAATGACTTTGCATCCATCTTGTTTGGGACTCTCTGTGCTTCTTGGACTTGCATGTCTAATTCTTTCACCAAATTAGGGAATTTCATTATTTTTTCAAGTAGATTTCCAATTTCTTGCTCCTTCTCTTTTCCTTCTGGCACCCCTACAATGCAATGTTGGAACACTTGAAGTTGTCTCACAGGATGCTTACACTATCCTCATTTTTTTTTAATTCTTTTTTCTTCTTATTGTTCTGATTGGTTGTTTTTTGCTTTCTTGTGTTCCAAATCATTGATTTGATTCTCAGCTTCATCCACTCTACTGTTGTTTCCCAGAAAATTGTTCTTTATTTCAATTAGTGTATCCTTTGTTTCTGACTGGATCTTTTTTATGTTGTTGAGGTTCTCACTAACTTCCTTGAGCATCCTTATTACCAGTGTTTTAAACTCTTCATCTAATAGATTATCTCCATTTTATTTAGTTCTTTTTCTAGAGTTTTGATCTGTTCTTTCCTTTGGGCCATGTTATTTTATCTCCTCATTTTGGCAGCCTCCCTGTGTTTGTTTCTATGTATTAGGGATAGAGCGGCTATGACTCCTTGTCTTGGTAGTACGGCCTAATGTAGTAGGTGTCCTGTAGAACACCTCCCTTACCACCCAAGCTGGACCTTCTCTTATAGTTGAGCCTTGGTTGTTGTTGGCAGGTCAATGGGAGGGATTTACCCAGGGTAGTCAGCTGCAAGGATTGGCTGTGACCACTGACCACCAACCTCTGTCTTCTGTGGGGTATCAGCTATGCAAGAGCAGGGTAGTGGTGCTCTGATGTGGTCTGTAGCTGTCCACTGGATGTGCAGGCCATGGGGTTTCCTGGATGGTGCAGGCCAAGGTCAGCCCCCACCTGTATTTTGCCCAGGGCCACCCTGCCTGAGCCAGAAAGCAATCTGAGATGGCTGCTACTTGTGCTGAGCTTGGAGATTCCCAGGTGAAACCAAGCTGTGAATCTAGACTGGCTACTACTAGTGCTGGGCCTGGGGCCACTTAGCAAGATGTTCAGGGGTCAGAGGCTCACTGAAGGCAGGCTGTTGCTTGTTTGAGAGGATTTAGAAAGTTGTTAAGTTTGAGCCAAGACCAGCCATTCATATGAAAAGCCCCCGTTAACGGCTGTAGCTTAGCTGGGACAGAGCCTCACGGGATCTCCAGGACAGGGCAAACAGTGTTAGCCAGGTTGATGGAGTCTCAGATATGGCACCCAGCTGCTGGCTCTGTGGCTCTGTGGCTCTGTGGCTCTGTGGCTCTCTGGGGCGGGGGGAGGTTCAGAATGGCCTCTGCCCACCTTTCTGTCTGGGAGAAAGCTGTCCCTCAGCTCCTGTCTTGAAGCCAGACACTTCAGTTTCTCTCGGTGTGATACTGGTGCCTTTCAAACTGCTGCCCTGGTGCTGGAGCTTATACAGAATGAGTTTGAGTAAGTCCATGTATGGGCTCTTTAAGGGGCACTGCTTGGAACTCCAGAAGTTTCTTCCACTGACTCAATCCCCACTGGTTTTGCAGCCAGAAGTTATGGGGATTTATCTCCCTGGCACTGGAACACTAGGCTGGGGTCCTGGTGTGGGGCTGGGATTCCTTGCTCCTGAGATATCTCTCCTGAATTTTTATCCACCTCACATGGATGTGGGACCAGCCTGTTCCACTCCTCCACCCCTCCTATCAGTCTGGATGGATGTGGTTTCTTTACTTCCTTAGTTATCGGACTTCCATTCAACTTGATTTCTGAAGGTTCTGAGTGATGGTTGTTCTGTAATTTAGTTGTAATTTTAATGTGGTTGTGTGAGGAGGTGAGCTGTGTTTACCTATGCCACCACCTTGACTGGATGTCAGACTTCCTCTTAATTAAGCTAATTACATCTGCAAAGACCCTATTTCCAAATAAGGTCACATCCTGAGGTTCCAGGGGGACATGAATTTGGGAGAGATGCTTATTCCACCTGGTAAAGATGCTCTGTAACCAAAGAGAGGCTGTGACGGGCTTCTCTTCTTACTCCCTGTGACTCCCCTGTGCCCGCACCTTTCAGAGGTCATCATCTGTAAAATGGGGATACTAAGAGCGCCTACCTTTTACAACTGTTGCGAAAATTAAGCCAATGCACAATCGCACTTAGAACAGCACGCAGTTGACGCGGGTCCCAGTGAATACCATGAATATCATTCTCTCCATCACCATCTCGTACACCTGCTCAGTGCTCAGTAGCATGCAAACCGCTTCCACAAACACATGAAAGGGTTATGAGCTAGCCCTAGGACGCAGACCTGTTTCAGGTAGGGAAGCTCAGGATTGGGGAGGCTGCAGAGGACACACCAGCAAGGTAAATTACAGACCCAGGATGCTAACGAAGTCACGCTGACTCCTGGGGTCAGAGCGATCTTTAGGGCAGCAGTGGAAATGGGGCTCCAACTCCAGCTTGTTTTGTTTACTCACCATTGCTACAGTGTTACCATACCCTACCTGAAACATTCTTTTTAGACACAATCATGTGTATTTATGCATAAATTTAATTATT
>PVJD01019703.1:0-11093 GCA_004026545.1 Mormoops blainvillei
AAGGCTTCTCTCTAGCTAGTGTTCAGCTGGTTTTTCAAGATGATTTCTCTTCAATTTAGCTATAATTCCAGGTTTTCCTGTGAGGAGGTTAGTGTAGCTTTCACTGACTCCTCTGTCATCTTGGTTTACCTCTTTTTCTTTTTAAATTTGTCTGATGCACATTTTATTTTCACATCCCCTCCCTATAATTACTGATCCTGTCATCTTAGTCACCGTGTCAATCCTTACCATATTTTCAAATGTTCCTATTTCTTTCTTCACCTGGCTACAAGCCCTTGAAGAAACGTTTCTAGTTTTCCTGACTTCTTGTCAATATTGACTTGGCGTCAAGAGCAGGAGATGACCTGACTGACCAGATTCTTTTGGGACTCCAGATTTCCTCAAAATGGCTTTTGCCTCAAAATCTGATAATATGTGCAAGTGTGGAAGGGCATTCCTTTCTGTGCCTTACATATGTTTTTGTTGCCAGTGAGGGTAGGTTTTCAAAGAAGCAGTTACTCTGGTTCCTTTTCTTTGATCTCTTTGCACTCAGCCCTCAGGGGGGACCACACACCTCAGCCACTGTGCTTGGTGACTCTCCGAGGTGAGGACAGGACAGGGGTTCCAAGGCTTCTGATCCAGGGACTGTGTGAGGAAATTAAGCAAGCTGGACTCTTTCTTTGCCTTTACACTTTTTCCCTCTGATTTCACTCTCTGATAACCATGTAGGCGATCCTGTTCTGTAAAACATTGTCAATTTTCCTTTGCACTACAGCTCAGCTGGAAAATTTTGTCCAGTGGAAATAAGAACCTTAGTTAATAGAAAACATTTGATTTAAAAATGTTGTTCCCTGGTTCACTGGACTCATGACTAATTTGTCAGGAATATTTGTAAGTCATCCACGAGAGCTGTAGTCATATTTTTTTTCTCATTAAAAAGATCTAAAGTGTTGTCTTTCTTCAATGAATTAACTGAATCCTTGGAAGAGGTAATAAGCATGTCTAATTAGCTATAGTCCCAGGAATGACTGCAGACCAGGAAAACTGCATTCTTACAAACTCACAGATCTGACCTGAGCAAACCCTACACCCTAAGGAAATGCTCAAGGCCAAAAAAAAAAAAAAAAAAAGTGAAGAGATTCCCAACCTCATTTTCACTACAGTGTCAGCACCCGGGAACAGGAACGAGATTTCCTGGAAGAATGTCTGACACCACAAAGGTCCAAGGGAGTGGGAGGCAATGAGATCATCCTCCAGGGCTGGGACCTTGAGGACCTGCAACAAGAATGGGACAACTCTTACCTCCTTTACCCACACAGGGCAAAAACTGGGTAGATTTTTAAAACTTTCTAATATGTGAAGTAAGTCCTTTTGAAGTGTTTTGAATACGGTGGTAGGCATTATCATTCATCTCTAATTATATTTTGAGTTTTATCCATGAAACCTGTGACTGTTAAATCCCCTGGTTAAGATGCTTTACAGGCACAATGAAGTTATAATTGGCAATATGGAAAGACTACCCCGGATTTCCTGGGTGACACCTCCATTTAGTCTCAAGTGTCTTGCGTAAAAGAAAGAGAGAGAGGGAGATTAAACAACAGAAGAAAAGAGCAGGTGTGACCATGCGAACAAGAGACAGAAAGTACGTGTGATGGGGAAACGAGCCAAGAATGAGAACAACCTCCAGAAGCTGGAAAAGACAAAGGTCTCCCCAGAGAGTCCGCGGAAGGAGCGGAGTCCTGTAGACGCACGCCGCGAACCTAGCACGGCGACATCCATGTCAGTCTTCTGATATCTAGGACAGTTAGAAAATGTGAAAGCAGAATGGACACCGTAGCCACCAGGATGCGTTTGGGTTACACCTAGGTGACCACGTGCTTTCTCTTTAGTCCCTTGTCTAAAAATATTTTCACAGCCATGACAGGACGGCACATCAGGGCAAAGGAAGTATTTAGGGTCTCCTCACTGACATTGGTGAGAACCCTGAGTATATTACATGTGTGTTAAGTGACCGATGACTTGCTAGGGACCTGAAATAACCCTAAACACCAATACTTGACCAGTTCCACATATATTTTTACCCCACAGGTAAGGGAGAAGATTCACAAATCTTTCATAGAACCTTGAAGGAGTGTGGGCTGTAGAGCTCTTTAGAGAAAAAGGGGGGCGAAGAAACCCCGGCTTGGCCACGCATGCCCAGTGCCTTCACAGCCCTGCAATCACCCAGAGACCTTCAGGGTGGACTAAAACCACAAGAGACATAGAAGAGGCATTCGTGGCTCCTGTTGTCATATCCATATACTTAGCGTGCCTGTTTCAAAAACAACCCATGCACAGGAAACACGGTGTAGGAAAATAGACACTATCCTTTGGACTTTCTTGGACTTTGTTGGCTCCGGTTGGCTTCTGAGCATAGAGGAAAATTCTAACATAGACCTTCAGGCTAGATGGCCTTTAGAAATGAGAGGGTCACCAAAAAAGGACAAGGAGGTCCTGGGGTAAACAGGGGGAAACTGTAATAATTTCAGAAGCATGTAGGGTAGTAAGGGTTAAGTGTTGTTCCCTTGGTTTAGGATGAAGAGAATGTCGAAGAAATAGGGAAGGGTGCAGGTTTTCATGGAGAGACTGAGATCTCAGAACTGGGGACAAGCTGAGGGACCCGACTATGGATGAGAGAGTCACTGGAACCGGGGAGAGAGTTAAGGAGAATAGAAAGCTACTCTTCTAGACATGGGTATGGCAGAAAGGCCAGGTGACTCTCTGGAAGAATGAATAGATACTTAAAGACTTATTGTTTGCCATTGATACTGGGACCTAACACTTGATGTAGGAAGTCCATACGGGAGCATGTGTCTCCTATACATAAGAAAAAGCCCACAAGAAAATGTTTAAAAAAAAACAAAAACCCAGAGTGAGGATGTAAGGATGTGTGTTTGTGGGGAAGGAAAGGGAGAGAGAATGTGACATTAAACAGAGGTAGCCAGAGAAACGTGCTGAAACTCACCTCCAGGGACAACATAGCCCATAATTTAGGGCTTGATGACCCAGGAGATAAGAGGGATGGGTCACTGGCAGAGAGGTGAGAGGGAGACCATGGGTAAGAGGATGACTAGCAAACACTGAGGACAGAGAATCTAGGGAGCTGGGGGGGATAGAAGGGTGTGGGGACCTCTTAGACAGGTCCATTGCTGGCGAGGAGTGGGGGAGGAGGGGCAATTTCACAATGAGAGGAAGGTGGAGCAGATGGGGGTGTGTCACCGAGGCAGATACCAAGATAGTTACAAACCTTCAGCCTAGTGAATAACCGTGACGGGCTTGATGGCAAAGCCTGGACACCACCTGAGAGAGCCTCCCTCGCCCACCCACGCGCACCTGAACCTCGCGTGCCATCGTCATTGCCAGCAACGTTTGGACAACTATTTTTTTCTCGATTATTTTTATTGTTGTTCAAGTACAGTTGTCTCCATATTCCCGCCACCACTTTCCCCTGCCCCACCCTCCCCCACTTCCCACCTTCATCCTTCCCCTCTTTGGCTTTGTCCGTGGGTCCTTCATACATGATCCTCGATGACCCTTCCCCTTCTTTTCCCCATTATCCCTCACTCCCTCTCCTCCAGTTACTGTTAGTTTGTTCTTTATTTCCATGTCTCTGCTTCTATTTTACTCAAGAAAGAAAACTACAGGCCAATATCGCAGATGAACATAGATGCTAAAATCCTCAACAAAATATTGGCAAACTGCATTAGCAACACATTAAAAAGATCACACACCATGATCAAGTGGGAACCATCCCAGGGATGCAAGGATGGTGCAATATTTGCAAATCAACAAATATAAGATACCACATAAACAAAAAGGAAGACAAAAATCACATGATCACATCAATAGATGCAGAATGAGCATTTGATAAGGCACAGCACCCATTTATGATAAAAACCCTCAGCAAAGTGGGAGTAGCGGGAGCATATCTCAATGTAATAAAGGCCACATAAGAGAAACCTACAGCCAACATCATACTCAATGGGCAAAAGCTAAAAGCTTTCCCACTGAGATCAGGAACAAGACAAGGGTGTCTGCTTTTATCTCTTCTATTCAACATAGTATTGGAAGTCCTAGCCACAGTCTTCAGACAAGAAAAAGAAATAAAAGGCGTCCAAATTGGAAAGGAGGATGCATCTGATGTTATGTAAGCAGATCATTGCAGAAGCAATTTTTACATTACAGTTATTTCCAATGTATGGTGATATTTCCGTTAAACACTTTAGAAGAAAAAAATTATAATTTATCAATTATACGTATTTAATTTTCTTAAACCAAATCCATATAGGTTGATTTATGAAGCTCTTTCAACTTAAAAAATAATGTGTGATATGTTTTACAGTGTTAACAATAAGGCATCTTTCCACAGCACCAACACTCATTGTCATTAGAAACATAGGAACACCTACACTGTCTGGTGTGGCTCAGTGGATTGAATGTTGGCCTGCAAACCAAAGGGTTGCCGGTTCGATTCCCAGTCAGGGCACATGCCTGGGTTGCAGGTCAGGTCCCCAGTAGGGGGCGCAAGAGAGGCAACCACACATTGATGTTTCTCTCCCCTTCTTTCTCCCTCCCTCCCACACTCTCTCAAAATAAATAAAATCTTTTTTTTTTTAAATATCTGCACAAATTGGCATGGCAGGTTTACATGCAATAGCCCAAAATTTAAAACAACACAAATGTCCATGAAAGGGTGAATGGGTAAACAAATGTACTGCACCCCTGGAATGAGGTAGAATGTAAGGATCAAAAGAAAGAACGATGTCAACATAATTGTGTTGAGTCAAAGAGCCAAACTCCACCTAAAAGTACATACTGTATTATTCAAATTTTGAAAATCCTAGAAAATGAAAATGACTCTATCGTGACAGAAAGCGTGTGAGAGTTTTCCTCACACAGGTTCGGAGGAGGAGGGGGCAGAATGAAGAGACCGCAAGGGAGCATGAAAGGGCTTCAAGAGTGAGGGGCGTGTTCATTGTCCTCCTTGGGACAACTTCTCTGGTACATGTATCTGGAAAAACTTTATAAATTGTATACTTTCTACATTTTAGACTTATTAGATCCATAATAACTCGATAAATATGTTAAAAGTATATAGACACATACAAAATATGGCTAAAGTATAAGTCAAATAGAAAGTACAAAACTCAAAAAAAGTGCCTGACATGATTTTTTTTCTTCCCTATTTTTTTCTACTTGTCCACCAGCGGGCAACAGAGGTACGGTGATAACCTGGAGCCTTCCTGGGGCACCGCTGACCCCACCTCAGCAGCACCCACAGCCCAGCAGGGCCCCGCCTCACCAGCTTCGATCATCACACAGCCTTCCTAACTCTCCAAGCCCCGCACCGTGGACTCCGTCTGCCCCTCCATCCAGCCCACCGCTGGCCCACCCAAGGTCAGTCCTCTGCAGGCAGCTTTTTTTTTTAACACCCTCTGTTCTTCGAGAAGTAAATGGCCACTAACTCTTCAGGTCTCAACCAAGAGGTCACTTTGTCAGAAGGGCACTTAGTGACCCTGAGACTCACGTCCATGCCGTGTATGCACCAGAAGTGTTTTGTTTTGTTTTGTTTTCCATGGCCCTTCACTGGTTTAGAATTAATTCCTTAAGCAGTGATTTATCTGAGAGCCTGTCTCTGTTACAAAGCAAACTCAGTGAGTGCGGGGCCTACGCAGGTCTTATTCTCTCTGGAGTTTCCGGGGCCCAGCCAAGAGCCTGTCATGTCACAGGTGCTCAGGAAACACTCATAAACTGTTAAGGGAGACCACACAATGGAAGGTTGTCTTCTCTGTGACACTTGAAGTCAAAATAGGCTACTTATAGACACAAAGGCACTGGTGTCAGCATGGGAGGAGGCCCCTGCTTGCTTGCTTGCTTGCTTGGGGACACCCCAGGGTCAGGGCTTTACGTCTTGTGCAGTCAGGAGGCAGGAAACAAACCTGCTAACAGTGAGAGGTTGGGTCGCCCTTTATTCCCAGAAAACCCCAGGCCTCCACAGGCCCAGCCTGTGAGTCACATCACATCCCCCCAGGCCTGTGTCTGTCCCGTTCTCAAGGACACCTGACCTACCAGAAACTCTGGGCCCTGAACCCCTGGGAGACTCACTATCAGGGGAGGAAGGAACATACCCTGACCTTAAAGGAATCAGGGGGTGACTTTTCATTCCCCGAGTGGGACGTGTGCCTGAACTTTCTGAAGATGTCTCACCAGTTCATGATATCCTCGGGAACAAGGGGCACTTCTTGTACAGGATAGGACAGAAAACTCCAAAATCTGCTGTCACTTCCATCTCAGAGGGGCTGAGGGCACTGTGGATACCACCTCCCTCCCCCTAACGGAAGAACCCACAGCAGCCCTGGCCGAGTCTCCCCGAGGTGCTGCTCCAGCCCCGGGGCCCTGCGAGGAGGCCTAGAGCAGATGGCAGGCTGGGACACAGATGAGTCACATGCAATGCCCCAGTGCTGTAAGGGAGGACACACAGCCTGTGTTGGGACCCAGCCCCCCAGGCCAACACCCTCCCCCAAAAGTCTCAGGGGAATGTTTCCCAGGCCCTCCCTTTGAATTCTTGAAAGCAGAGAGCTCTGTCTGAAAGGGCACATCCCCCTGCTGGGACAGTTCTCCCGACACTGGACTCCTAGCACTCTGGACAATGCCGTCCTCTCACTGGGCTCACCCTGCCCTGGTCAGCGTCCCTGTGCAGCTCCTGACGTTGGCAGCAGGTCTACTCCTGCCCTTTGGGGGCATCATTGAGCCATGCAGAAAACACACAGGAAATTCCCACGTGACCCTGGCTTTGGCTAAGAAGATGAATCAGGAGCCCATTTTGCCTCTCCTTCAACAGGCATTTTTGGGGCCCTCCCTCCTGCCTGCTCTGTCCCACCTGCTACTTCTAGAGACTGTTAACAAAAAGGGCTGTGCAGTAACCCTGACACGCTCAGTGGGCCATGTGGCAGGGCTGACAAGCTCAGTGACCAAAAGTAACTAATAGGACGAAAGCCCCTTTCTCGGGCCCTCGCTCCCCGAGCCGCCTGGAGCCCATGAAGCCTGGCTGACCCTCATTGTTTTATGAGCCTTTATGCTCAGGACTAGAAAATTCCTGGAAGGCCCTGAAGGCGCAGAGGCTCCGGGAACTTGTGAAACAGGACATACCTGGTCACAACGACCACAGGACCCTGCCCCCAAAGACAGCATCGAAACAAGCTGCAGCCCACCTGAAACTTCCTGCTCTATGGCCGCCCCACTGCCCGCCAAAAACTCACAGCCCCAGCCCCTCAGTGCCGGTGCCCCTGCACCTCTCTGCACCGAGCCCCTTCCCTCCCCTGGGAAAGTAAAAATAAAAACCCTTTACTCCCTGCACTTTCTTCTTTTTGTGAATTCTTTCACAGCCCCCACCACTGACCACCCTCACATTTGGTGGCATGTACGGAGATATTTCCTATTTCTCCCTCTCCTCCAGCCTCCTGAGATTTGCCACTAGGGGAACAGTGGGCAGCAGAAGCTCGACCTGGGCTAACCCCCTAATCCTGTCTCTGTAAGGTTTGGAGGGAGGATTCTAATCCTTCCCCATCTCTCCTGACTCTGCGGACAGCCTCCTCCTACAAGACCAGCAGTAGGTAAGTCTTTCTGAATCTCGGGATGAAAACATCCTCTCAAAGGCGAAAGCCTATCCCCTTGTCTCCTTGTCCCAGACCCTCAGAGTAGGTCTATCATTTTTGCAGGGTTTCGGCTGAGACGGATGCCCCTAACCACCCCCCGCTGTTTCAGTCTGCTCTTGGGCTCAAGGACGCTCAGCTCTGGCCACAGAGCTCTAGGTCGTTTGAATTGGGGACACTCTTCTCAAACCTGCCCTCCTCGGTTGGTCTCGTCCCTGAGATATCTTTCCCTTTTCTTTTTTGTAGTTCTCACCATGGATAACACTCGAGCAACCCCATCCAAGGACTCCCCATTGGGATGTCTGCTTAAGGACCTGAAGGCTCCAAGACTTCTTGACCTCAAGCCCAAGCGCTTGGTTTTCTACTGCTGCGTGGCGTGGCCGCAATACACTCTGGGTGACCCGGAGGTCTGGCCCACGAATGACTCTTTTAACTGCAATACTGTCCTCCAAGTCCACCTTTACTGATGCTGCCTCACCCCCTCCTTGGGTTTAGTTCTCAAGACGAGACAAGATTTTAACCTTCATCGGGGATTCCAGGGATCCCAGGCCTCTTTCTCCTAACTATGCCTCTCGTTCAAATTGGCCTCACTCTGACACCCCTGTCCCTCTCAGACTGTAAAACGCTCTGAATTCTCCCCCTGGGGCCCTGGGAGCTGCTCGGTCCTGGGAACAGCGGGGCCTGCCCCCCAGTGCAGAGGAAAAAGCGGCATTTTAAACTCGAGCTGCTTTTCTGCCCCTTCCTGACTCTTTTTTAACACCCCCTCCTGCTCTTCTTCCTACTCCCTCTCCTCGGACCTCGCCCCCGCCCCCCCTTCAGATTGGGTTTCTCCAGGCCGCACCCATTCCTGCCGTCTCTTTCAGGAACCCCCTAAACCTGCAACCCAGTCCCCCTCCCCGAGGTTGCTGGGTCGGAGGGCATTGTTTGGGGCCAGGCCCCCTTTCCAGCGTCAGACCTCTCCCAAACTGAGATCAGACTCGGCAGTTTTTCTGCAAATTCATCTAAATTTACAAAGGAGTTTGACCACCCCACCCTCTCATATGACATCTTTGCGACTGTTGTGTGACTGCCAGTCCGTACTTCGTAAGCCCTTCACCGTACTCACTTAGTCCCCCTTTACCTCTGGCACCTGCCACCCTCGCTCAGAGGGAGCTTCTATACGAATGGTAGAGATTGTTATCCAATGTTTGCTTTTAAATCAGAACCTGTTTTCTCCTAGGTAGGAAATGTTACGGGGCAACAAATATTTTTACCAATCAAGCCTGCCCCGATCTCACCTGGTGGGGTGAGACTACCTTGAAGCCAATGATGCCCGAATGTCTTCGTCCAGGATATATTTAGAACTAAGTAAACCAAACACAGGACCAAATGGGAAAACAATGGCTTTAAAGGAGCCTCCCGGGAGGAAACTCATCTGGAGGCTGCCTGAGTGTTCGTGCGCCACCTTCTCTCCATCATGAATGTCCCCGAGCGCCTCGGGGACAGCTTCACAGGGTGCCCGCTCTACTCAGAGTGACCCGGACTCACAGGGATGCCTCTGCCCCTCGACTCGCCACGTATCTGTCCCTTGGAGGTGGGTTCAGTCCACTCCCAAGGCATCTGGCTGGTGCTCTCGTCATTGGTAAGGTCACTCCCAGGCCAGGGTGAGCACGTCCGTCTCTGCATGTCTCTCTGCTGGTGTGACCCGTGGCCCCCAGGCCTCCATCTGCGGCATGTACATTCTGTCCCCAGGCTCCTGACCTTTCAGGGGACCGAAGCAGCCCCGCCCACGTACTTCTCTAGATTGGTTAAACATACAAATGGTACAATTAAAAGGAAACCAGGTAAATTTTCACAAGCTTTTAGCTTCACAAGCTACTCAGCCCCTTGGAGCTGAGACATTATTTCCACCAATCATTCACAGCCCTGAAGCTTTCACTGAGAGCCTCAGCAGGTCTTCTGGCTTGGTCTTTAGGACCTTCCATCCCCTTTCTAGTCTTCTTAAAGGTTGTCAAGAACCAATGAGAAAAATCTTGGGTTTTCTCTACGAAAACTAGTAATACAAATTACGTGCATGGTCTTTATGTGTTTAGTCTTCATGTGTGTGGTCTTTGCGTAATCCCTGTTTGTCTGTGTATACGTGTGGTGAGATTTCTGCCTCTGGACGGCATAACTCGGGTGATTTTCTCGCCCTAAAGACATTAAATATTTATACTGCTTAAGCAGGATCCTGTGGTTTGGGAAAATTATTTAATATCAAAACTGGTTTTAAGTTTGATTAATGCCTTTTAGGGTTATTACCCCCCAAAATATTTGTTTTACAGCAAGGTTATGTTATAATCTTTCAGTTAAGTGCGTTTGACAACCTTCCCAAAGCTTGAATTTTAAAAGACCTTTTAACAGAGAAATCACTTGGATTGTCCCACTGGGCCCTGGAATGCCTTAAGGATTTATTCCCTCTCCTTATAAAAGAAGCGTTTTTGAACTAACTAGGCCTATTTAATATACTCAAAATTAATAGGAAGCTTTGCCAAACAGAATAATAAGAAGAATGTTCTATGTGTATTAATATACATATATTTTTATCAAAACATGTTCCCTAGAAATTTCAGCCTGCCCACAGGAGGAACTTGTAAAGACTCAAAGCAAGTTCAAACGGGAAATTCTCAGGGGTAACGGGGTCCTCTCTGTGACAGTGGACAAGCCAAAGGTGACGGTTGCCTGTGGGGACTTCGAGCGGTGGCACTCTGGGTGTTTGTAACCCAAACACTGGGAATTTGTGAATTGTGTCCAATGCCCAGCATTTTACAGTCTTGCATACTAAAGAGCCACGTCCTGAACGAAGGCCGATTACTGGAAAAAACGTTAATCCCAACTGGGGAATTTCCTCTGAGTTACAGTGACTGAGGGATTCATATCACTGGGCAAATAATGCAATTTCTTTTGAATGTTCAAACTCTTGTACAGTATTTTTATGGTGCCCATCACCCCAGGCCCCTAGATTGGTTAAACATACGAATGGTGCAATTAAAAGTAAACCAGGTAAATTTTCACAAGCTTTTAGTTGTTTTTGTTGTTGTCATTGTCGTCGTCGTTTTGGCCAAAAACTCTCCTTATAGTGCTCCTCGACCCGATGTCTACTCCTTTTGGTAAACACACAGCTTTCCTCCTCATTCAGTAGTCACTGATCACCCTATGAATGGGACTTACAAAGGGACTACGAATCAGCCTTCCTAAAAAACACATTCTGCACTGTTGTCATGAACTTGGTTCACTTACAGAAAACTGTCAGTAGTTTTTTCAGCCTATTGAGATCTGGCTTCCCACCGTTTGCCTTCGGTTTGGCTCAGATAAACTCATTAGAGCTCTCTACAAGCATAAACAATTTCTACGTTGACAGCAAAGTTCCAAGCTTCCGAGCAAGACTTGGTCTTTCTGGTGAAG
>PVJD01019704.1:0-11092 GCA_004026545.1 Mormoops blainvillei
AGTCAGATGACCTGGGTTCAAGGCCCCATATGAATAACCTTGCTGAGCCTCAGTCTCTTCAAGTGTAAAAGAGATAACGCCAGTCACCCACAGAGGGACCTAAATGAAGGAGCTTTTGAAATGAGAGGGATTGGCCAGCAGGTCCCATGGCTAGGAAATGGGGTCTGACTTTAGGAGGGCCACCCTGGGCCAGGGAAGGTAGAACTGGGGAGGAGAGGGTGAGGGCTGAGAAGGGAAGAGCGAGGTATGAGAGGGTCTGTGTGGGTAGCGACCTGAGGAAAGCTCATGTCGCTGACTGGCTGTCTGGAGGCACCCAGTCCTACAGACCAAAGCTGAGCAGTATTCATTTTGGGGTCCTGCCCAACACACCTCAGTGGAGGCAGAGGAAGTGTTCCAGGGGTGGCAAGAGCAAGTGCTTTTTAATCAGAGGGCCTGGGGCTCATGTCTTGGTTCAGTCCCTTCCAGCCATGTGGCCTTGGACATGTCAGTTATCCTCAAAGAACCTCAATTTCTCCATCTATAAGTCAGGCTCATCATACCTTACTCATCGGGCTTGCATGGCTCCTGGAAGATGTTGAACACTTGAGTTTTCAAGTCCCTTATCGTGTTAAGTAGGCCTCAGTTTCCCCATTTTCATAGAAGGGAGGCTGGAGTGAATAATCTCTCAGGTCCCATTCAGTCCTAACATGCAGAAACAGGCCATGATTATCATGTGTGTTTTGTGATTGTGTTCAGTGAGTCAGTTACCAGCAAGAACTTCATTGGGTGGGTGCTCTCTTAGGTGCTGGAGGATGGGGAAGGAGGGTGTTCCAGGAACAACAGAACCTGAGGCCCCGGGGCCCTGGCCCTCAGAAGCAAGGCTGCAAGTCTGCTTTCTGCCACTGGAGGGCCTTGTTATAGCCCAGAGCTAGGCAGGCCCTGACCTGGCCCGGGAACCCCTGCTGGAGATCCCATTGGCAGGGTAAGGCCAGAGGAGGATTTGGGGCTGGGGCTGGCACTGGGGAGCTTGGCTACAGAAGCTGGGAAGAATAGAAGCCCCACCCGCTCCAGCCCATGTGTTTCCCTTCCTCAGGAAGCAAAAAGAAAGACTTAAAGGATTTAGACCTCAGGGAAAGAAGAGAAGAGAATTAGAACCCAAATCCACATCTGGCCTGACAATATGTCTAACCCTAAGCTCTCTGCCCACTGAGGCGTGGGGGGTTGGGGGGAGTGGGAGAGCAGCTGCTTGTTCCCTCCAAGTGCCTTTCTGGTGACATCACTGACAACAGAGGCCCCCACGTGGGGTAGGGCTGCCCACCCCCATCTGGATCCACCCAGAACACGGAAGAAGGGATGGGGCTTCTAAAGGAAGCGGCAGTTCCTGCTTTGGCTCAGCTGGGAACCTCTTAGGGCCTCGTTCTCCCCAGCTAGGGAATGGGGCCCACGCTGCTCCTTCCTGTGCGGAGTGATATTGTGGTTAATTCTCCTCTGCAGGGAAAGGTGAGCAGCACATACAGATGCCGGCCCTTGGAGCACCTTGATTTGCCCAGCATTAGTGTCACTGCTACTGCCGCTGGCGGACCAGTGGTGGACAGTCCCTTCATGTTTCCTTCAGTCATTCAGGGCACTTGCAACACAAACTGGCAGAATGTGCACCAGCGGGGCCCTCACACTGTGCCCTATAGGGAAAGTGACTGGCCAGGGTCACCTGGTGAGACATGAGCAGTTCGTGGGGCTTGCCCTTGGGTCTCCTACCTCCCAATCCAGATGGGGCCTTTTCGCCAGTACCTTGTGGTCTATCAGGGCATCCAACCTTTTGGTGTCTGTGGACCATACTGGAAGAAGAGTTGTCTTGGGCCACACATTAAATATATTATGACATGTAATCACACACACGCAAAAACCCATAATATTTTAAGTAAGTTTACGATTTTTGTGTCGGGATTTTTGTTGCCCAGGATGGCACTCACAGCCATCCTGGGCCACATGCTGCCTATGGGCCGCAGGTTGGACACCTCTGGAAGGGCACCAGGGACTGGGGTCTTCAGATGAAGGAGAACTGGCCCTCAGCATGGGTGTGGGGTGGAGGTTCTCAGAGTTTGAGCTTATGGTGCTTGTCCCCGTCCTAGCCTAGGCCTGGATCCCCAGCTCCTAGAGCCTTGGGACCCTCCAGACTCAAGTTGTCAAACAAAATACAGGATGCCTGGTTAGATTTGAATTTGAGATAAACACGAAATATTTTTCTTACACGCCCCTCCTGAATAATGCACAGGACATACCTGTACTAAAAACAACAACAACAACAACAACAACTATTATTTATCTGAAGTTGGGCTTTTAATTGGGTGTCCTGTGTTTTTATTTGCAGAATTGGATGACTGTACTTCTGCCAGGCCGCCTTATGGAACAGGAGGAGACGGCTGCCTTGAGGTCTCTGGCCCATGGGGCAGGAACTTCCCGCTTTCAAATCCCCAGGCCTCCGCTGATCAGCTGGAACAGATTGCAGGCTGAGAGAACACGTTTCATTTGGTCGCTCATTAATTTGCACAGCCCTCCCCCTCGGTCCTCCTGGGCCTGGTGCTGCTCTAATGAGTTGAAGCTGGTAATGAACAGGAACCCCCTTCACGTGGAACAGCGCAGGCCCATGGGCACTGGGCGGGTCCTTTGCTGGCACCTCTCTGCCCACCTCACCATCAGGCCTGTGGCAGTAAGTGGCTCTGAAGGGAGACCCTGAATCTCAGGGGAGAGATCTGAAGGGGGACTTGGTGGCCTCCCTCCCACCCCTCTGTGATGAATTAAGCAAACATGTGGAGGGCGTGGAGAGTGTGGGGAGCTAGAGCAGGCTGCTGACCCAGGAGAGAGGCTGGGTGGTAAGGTCCCAAGCTTCTACATTGGGACTTAGGAAACTAGGCAAGGTTCTAGTATATGAGAGCAACAGAAGAGGGCTGAACCCAGGGCCTGGAGAAAAGTCAAGGCCGCATTTCTCAAAGTGAACCTGACTCTGAGATATTCTGTGCAGAATGGGCTCTGTGGTCCAATTTGTTTGGGAAACACAACAGATCAACACAAATAAACATGCACACCCTCAGGGATTTGCTTGTCTATTAGCTTATTAGAGGCTCTAAGAAGTTCTGCAGTCAGATAAATAGCACAAACCTATGAACATTGGTTTGTCTTGGCCTTTCCCTTATTTATCTGACATCAAACCTTTTTAAAAAAAAATCATAATCCCTCTTACCCTTCCCAGACACTTGCATTCTCTGGGATACACTTTGACACAAGATGATCTGTGAGTATCTGTCAGGGCAGTGGCTGCTGGGGAGTGGCTATGTTCTCTGGGGCCTGGAGGCTGAACCCCATCAGACTGGCCCAGTGCCCAGGCCCCAGCTCAGCTCTGTGCCCCCTCTCTTCTTTCATTTCACATGAACCATTTTTCTCAGACTCTATCTGTGCCCATGACAGTGCATGTCTATGTGCATATGTCCCCATGTATATCTGTGCATATGTGCATTAAGAATACCAGTGGCATGCCTGCCAGTGTGGACTAATTCTGAGAGTCCAAGAATGTCAGGGGCGGGGGGAGAGAGAGAGAGAGAGAGAGAGAGAGAGAGAGAGAGAGAGAGATTTGATAGATTTTCTTTCCTGGCCCACTTTTTTGGGTAACTGATTTCTTCTTCCACCATTCCAGTCACCAAGAGATACTCTAGAAGTAAGCTAGTGGCAAAGTCCACACTGGTCATACCATCTGCTCCAGCTTACATGCTGGTTCCCTTTAGAACTGTGCAGAGCTGACAGGCCTTACCTGTACCCACTGAGAAAAGCAGAGCAGAGTGGAGTGGAGGCTGCTTTCTGGGCCTGGTGGTGCCAGTTTGAACACTCATTCCACTTCTGGCTATTTGGGAGGATTCAAGAAATAGCAGCGAGGCCTCTACCACAGGGTCAGTTCAGGACCGAATGCCGGCCCCATGAGGACAGGACTGTGTCTGCCTTGTTAACACTGTTTCTAAAACAAGGCCTGGTGTGTAATCTGTATGTGTGAGCTCATGTGTGCACACAGGCACACACACATGTAACAAAGGTTTATTGTGCATTTACTGGGTGCCAGGCATTGTCTTAGAAACTTTTAATGGAATAATCGATTGAGTCCTCATACCCGTGCTCTGAGAATAAGTCCTATTAAACCCGTTTCAGAGATGCAGACACTGAGGCACCACCCGGGTTGTGCAGTCAATAAAAAGTAGAGCCAGGATTCAACACAGGCAATGTGACTTCAGAGCCCACTCTCTAACCACTAGTTCATATTTGGTGGTTCGATGGATGGTTGTTGGGTGAGTGTATGCATGCATGCATGAATGAATGAATAAAAAAACACCCGTGATGGTGGCGCACAACCTTTCATCAGCCTGATGCTAAGCATCCAGCCGCACCAGGGCCTTCCTCCAGAAGCAGCGTAACACAGGGAACTCGCCCTGCCAGCTGCCCACACCATCACCTCTTTCCTCCCTCCCTCCAGCCCCCCGGGACTTTGCCACATTTTCCCGTCACCCTCCTCCTTCTCCACTGCTCCTCCCCAGCCACTCCCCAGTCCACCAACTCCTTGGTTTGCCTGCTTGCCAAAGCCCCCGTCTTCCTGCATGTGTGCATGCTTGCGCGTGCACCGCAGAACCCAAACAAAACAAAGCAGGGAGCTGCCTCACCCATGTGCTGTGCCTTTGATGTCCCCTTCCTGGCAGCTGTGGGGCACTGAGCCACCCTTCATAGGCTTCAGTCCCAGAGGGCAGGTGCTGATTGAGAAGCTCCACACACAAAGGCTCAAGCCAAGAGGAACACGGGTCATGAGAAACCCAGCAAGCAGGAGGCCTGTGAGCGGTGGCCAGCCTGCTGGGTGGCAAACCTGAGATATCACCAGATCCTCAGGCTCCAGGAGTCTCTCAGTCAGCAGCCCCACATCCAGGGTGTCTCCAGGGACTAGCTGCTAACACGATTGATAAAGACTAGCACCACCCACCCCTCTCATCAATGTAGCAATCTAGAGCGGACAAAGCACTTTTGCACCTATTTGCCTAATCAATCTGCATTATGGCATAGTAGATAAAGGCTCTGGAGTCACAGTGCATGGGTTTGAATCTTGCTTCTGCTGCTTCCTAGCTGTGGGACATAGGGAAAGTCATTGATACCCTCAGAACCTGGAGGATAATAGTAATACCTATCTCATAGGATCGCTGTGGGGAGCAAATGAGCCAGTCGTGTGTGGTACTCAGATAGGCAGACATACCATTTAGTGAGTTTGTACTACATGCCAGACTTGGGGCTAACTTCTTTTATTCACACTGTCTTTTTAACAATGACATAAAGTAGAAGAGGAAACTGAGGCTTATGAGCAAGTGACCTGCCCAGTGTCATAGAAGAAGTGGTCAAGTTGGGATTCAAACCATGCATGTCTGTCACCAAAGCCCATGCTCTTACAGGAAACTGAAACTCAGAAGATGGCGCTTGTCTCAGTTTGAAACTAGGCTAGCTAAACTCCTCATCTTCACGTGGCGCCTCCAATACTGCCTTTGTTTCCTGATGAAACAGATTTAGGTGTCTCCCATCCCCTCCCTGCTCCACCCTCCAGCATGAGCCTTCTGTCCTTTTCTGTCCCACCCAAATGTCTTGGAGGGGAGGGTGTTCTTCTAAGATACTGGGGGAAAATTCGAAGCTGGGCTCTGAGCAGTGTGACCTTGACCCATGGGTTCCTGAAATACAAGTGCCCAGGCCAGCAGCGGCCAGGCCCACCGAGGCCTACCTGCGGATGCCGGCTATGTCTGGTCCACACCACCACTAGCCTGCCTTGTCTTCGCCACAGGTGCCTTTCCCATGATGTTTTGTCACCTGACCCACAGGAAGTAGGCCCCTAGGCACCATTCCTGGCTTAAGTGCCAGGTGCCCTTGGCTGGCAAGACAAAGGCTGGGGGGGCTGCTCTCAAAGGGGAACGCTAGGGAACCCAGAGGAAGAGGATGAAGCAAAGGGGGCTGCTTGGCGCCTGACCCTTGTTCCCACAATCCTGGCTTCCTTCCCTGCCCCAGTCTCTTGGAATACACTAGCCCTGCCCAGAGCCAGCATCGCCTCTAAGCTCCATTGTCTTTCCACAAGGGACAACTGGGACACATGGGCTAGACCACAGTTTCCAGACCTCTGAAAGGAAACCTTCTCAGGGAGGAGGAGACATTCAGTGAGTCCTGACTGCACTGAGGGCCAAACACATGGGCTTCGGTTTGTCTGATTGAATTGTCAGAGCCCCTTCAAGACAGTATGGTTGTCAACATTTCATAGAGCAAACAGCTGGGTTTGGAGAGGCTAGTGATTGGCTCAGGATCCTGGGAACAGTAACTGGTAGAGCTGGTGCTGGACTTAGGACTGGCTCCCAAGTGAGCAGGCACGTCCCGCAGAGCGTTGGTTCTTGGCAGGATGGGGAACTCCACCAACCTCAGCTCTGTGGGGATTGAGGAATGGGCCACTCAGGATTTTAGGGCTTGCCTCAGAGGTGAGGGTTTATTCCCGTGAGTATGCACTTAAAAAATTACTCATTTTTGATGGAAGTGTTGAGGAAACATTCCTTATCTGCTTTGCCTCCTTGAACAGGGCATAATTGAGCTCTTTCTGAAGCTCGGGTGCCACCCCCATTAATCCCCCATCATTATTAGCACCGTGCCACGGTGATCTCCTCGGGCCCGTTTCTCCGGCACGAAATGGCCCCAGCTTGTTTGCGATCTTTGAGCTCTTGTACCTGGTTGGGGTTGTTTTCTGTTTTACTAGTTTTGCTGCCTACTCCCCTGCTGTCAGGCCGTCAGCTCTCACTTCTTGACACTTTTAGTGTGCCTGCTTCCAGCAGCCCCTCTGCCCCCTTTTGATTTACTGCTTCTAATTTGCTGTGGGCTTGGGAACCAGATAACCAAGCTTGTTAGAGTAAACAGGAGGAGAAACTCTACGGAGGGTCCTCCTGCAGGGAACCGGCCTGAGCTTTAGTGCATTGGCCGCGGGAACCTGAGGAGCGGCCCCCAGCACTCGGCCCCAAGGCCTGTGGACCTGCAGCCATGCTGTGGGGGCCTCCTTATCCTGATTTGCAACAAGGGTGAGCTGTGGACTGGAGGAGTCTGAATCCAGCCCTTACTTGACCCTAAACTGACTGGTCAGGAAAGTGACCCTGTCCTTGGCTGCACACTGGAGGAGTGGCACACCTGAGGTGACAGGACTGCTGAATCTTGCTGAGACCCTCAGTGTTCTTCCCTTCCTTATCCTGTCTCCCAGTGACCCTGCAGAGAGTTCTGCGCTGTGAGGCTCCTTGTCTCTGCCTTGTCCCTAGCTGTGCCCAGGGGTGGTAGGACACATTCTAGGGTCCATTACAGCACACGGGAAGCTCTGGAGGCCTTCAAGCCTGGGTAGGCTGGGCCCATCTCTACCCACATTGACACCTGGTCCCTCACATTCGTACAGTGCCCCCCCCCAACCTTTGACAGGAAATGGGCCAAGTGGACCTGGGCCTGGTTTGCCACCTCAGCAGTCCAAGACCCTGCCCCTCCCCTAGCCTGGGGGAGGAAGGCGCCACCAAGGGGGAAGCACTGAGGCAGATTTAGGACTTGGGTGGAGTTCGAAGCCCCCAAAAGCCATTTTTCAACCTGAAAACTGAACCAAGCTGGTCTGGAATTGTGGCTGGAGGATAAATGTGGACCCCATGGTGTCATTTTATGGTCAATTTTCAGAGTGTAACTGCACTTTAAGCACTAACGCTGAGTAGCAGGAAAAAACTTCTTAACCATAAGATCTATTAAGAGTGCAGAGCTGGCTCCCAGGGGTGAGGTGGGAATGCATAGACGTGAATCATTGGAAACAGGTCTAGCCCAGGCGCTAGGGAATAATAGCCCAGCCCAAGCTGGGTTGCGGGAGGGAGGGGGCAGTGTTGAAAGGGCCAGGGGTGCCACCAGCTCCTCAGGTCCTGATGGTGACAGCCTCCAGTCTCCTTTCTCAGGGGTATGGGGTCCTGCCTGAGTCCGGAACTCTGTCCTATTCTGGGTCGGCCACTCCAGGCAGGAACAGGAGTAAGACAACACCTGGCGTATCGATGGGCCTGGCGGGCCACGGCGAGGCGGGAGGGCCAGCTGCTTGCTGAGCAGGACAGGATGGATGTCTGTTCCCCTGGCTGTCTTATTTTTCAAGCAGACATGGTCTGAGCCCAGGGAAATGGGACAAGAGATGGTCTAGGCTATCTGGGGTTAAGTGCCTTCAGGGGCAAGCAGAGTTGGGGACGAGGAGATTGAAGAGGGAATGGAGGGCACAGAGATGGAGACTAATAATGGCAGATGGCACATGACACAGGAGGCTGGGAGACCAAGTGATCTATCTACAAGATACTTTCCAGCTGGAAAAACTCTCTGGCTCCAAAGGATGCAGGATAGATGTGGTGAACTGACTGTCAGACAGAACCTCCAACAAAACCAGGGTGAGCCTCCTCAGATCAGGTCTCAGGGCCATGCCCCAGCCTTTAAGACACTTACCAAGATCCCATGGGAGAAGATTCAGGGCCAGGGCGGGCGAGCATGCGCACTGGAGCATAACCATCTGGAGAAAGGCAAAAAGGGAGGCTCAGGCCTGGCAGGGAAGAGACCTCAGCTGAGGTATGATTTCCTCTGTGATGTTAGACAAGTCTCTTCTTGTCTCTGAGCAGAAATGTACCCATTTGTATCACGGTGGGTGGCAGGGAGGAGAGGCAGGGAGTGGAATTTGAACCTGATCAATTTCTTTCAGTCTTAGAATATGAGGGTCTTGCCAGTTAGATCATTCCAGGATTCTCAGCCTGGTGTGCACTGGGACAGGATTTCTTGGGATTAAAAATAGAAATAGAAAGAAAGAAAGAAAAAGAAAACACTCACTAGGTGCCAGGGAATATGCTCGGTGTTGTTGTTTTTTTTTTTTCCACAAATACTATCTCATACAATCTTCACAAGAACTCTGCAAGATAAGAACTAACACCTCCATTTTGCAGATGAGGAAACTGAGGCACTGAGAGGTTAGCAGACAGACTCAGCGCCAAACTGACGCTGAAACCAAAGACACTCACTCAGCCTTCTTTCTGGTTCATTTCTCCCGCTGGTCTATCCTGCTTCCCCCGACCACCTCCTTCCAGGACTCATTTCTTCACACACTGGGCCTCGGCTCCTCTGCCTGAGCCAGCCAGCCTCCTTGAGGTGCCCTTCACCTCCCTGTGCTCCCTCCCTCCCTCCCCTCCTCTCTAGGGGGGCTGAGCCAGGCTCAGGTTTCTCTGTTTCCAGCCTCAGACTCCTGCCTTGGGCTGGGCTCACTGAGGAGATCTTGCTGGTCTTGCACTTTCCATCCACCCCAGGGCCCAACGCTCTGAGTGGACATGTAAGGGTGTCTGCATGCCCTGCCATGGTGGGGGACGGAGGAAAGGCTGGCCTCTTGCCCTTGTCCCCTGACCCATGCAAGGGAAAGCATCCCAGTCCCGCTGAGCAGGCCTGACTTTGCTTCCATGGGCTTCTCTGGGTAGATCTGGGGCAGGATTGTTGCTGAGGATATTAGACATTGGAAGAGTCAGGGACGAGGGCTAGGTGGGATGCCCTTGGGGTTATACGTACTAACCACCTCTCACAATAAAAATCACAATAGTCCTGGCCAATGTGGCTCACTGGGTTGGGTGTTGTCCCGCAAACCAAAAAGTTATCAGTTCGATTCCAGGTCGGGGTACATGCCTGGGTTTAGGGTTCAGGCTCCTGGTCAGGGCACGTGTGAGAGGCAGCTGAACAATGTTTCTCACATTGCTGTTTCTCTCCCTCTCTTTCTCCCTCCCTTCCCTTCTCTCTGAAATAAAAAGTAAAATTAAAAAATGTTAAAAATCAGAATGGAGTGCTAATGGTTCTGCCTACCATTGGGCTCATTCCTTCTTCGAGCTCTGTCTTTAGGAATCATAAAATTGCAGAGTATTACGGACAGATAGTCTCTTAGAAGTCACTGAGACCAAGAGCTCTTGGTTCCAGCTGGAGAGTCTGAGGTCCAGCGAGGGCAAGGATATGCTCAAAACTGCACAGCAAGACAGCCATGGAGGCCAGATGGAACCTAGGGTTCCTGACTCTTCCAGGTGGCTGCCTTTTCCAGCTCAGCTCCCTGCGGGTCCTCCAGGGTCAGCTGTGTGCCACCTTCACTGGGGTGGCCCTGTTTGAGGCCAGACCCTTTGCCATGCACAAGATCCCCAACCCTGGACACACACACACACACACATGCGCGGGCGCGCGCGCATGCACGCATTTCCCTAGAGATGCAGGCCCTGGAGAAAAGTGGGAGGCACACAGAGGTCCAGGTGAAAGGCAGAGGCCAGGATGGCAAGAGCTGACACTGTGCCACTGAGGTACAAGGAGGCATTCTGAGACATGAATGTGCCCTGGTTTTCTCCTGCCTTAGAGCCTCACACCTAGCCTGGGTGAAAGAATGAGAGAGGCTGAGGGGAAACTCTCAGGCTTACTGTTTTGGTCTCTACTGATGCTTGAAAGTCTTGGAGGTCTCCAGAAAAGTCACCGGCCTATCCCCTGGGTTCTCCGTCGCACCTGTCTCCTTTCATGTCTAAAGCCCTAGCTGGTGCCCCCTCCCACCCAATATTCCAGACCGCCGCTGCCACCATGGCCACAAGGGGGCACTGGCGCTCCATGGCTCCTGGGGTCTTCCAGGCGCGCTCTCTGGCTGGCTTGGGGTGGGGGGACAGCAGGAGTTTGTTAGGCTCCCCCACTCCTGGCACCCTCCCATTTCCTCTTGGAAGCCTCCCTAGTCCTCTTTTGCCGAGGGTCACATCCCTGGGCTCGGGGACGAGGTGTTTCATTTTCAATTTGCCCCCACTGCCCCTGGGGGAGCTCCATGAAACGGGAGGGGACCCCTGGGCCGCAGCCCTCTTCTCTCCCCTCTGCAGATCCGGTTTCCTTGTTTGTCTCCTTTTAGGTGTCTCTCGCTCACCTGCCCACCCTCCAATTCCCCCCCCCGCCCCCCCCCGGCCTGACTTTCCCTTCTCAAAGCTCTTGTTCCAATCTCCTCTTCCAGGGTCTTCCCTTTCCTTTCTGCCTTGTAAACTTT
>PVJD01019705.1:0-11090 GCA_004026545.1 Mormoops blainvillei
GTGGCTGGACCCTGACAGGGAACGCCCACGTTGGTTCTGTAACCGTAAAATGCCCCGAACGGGAGCTGGCACCTGACGCGAGAGCTGATACATCTTTCGTGTTTACGGCCATTTGGTCCCTGGCGTCTCTGCACGCTTTGCAAATTTTCTGCACGTGAGCGCACCCATGGGGACCCCCGCCCGGTGAGCAGGACATCTTGGGAAGGGGCAACTGCATCCTTTCGGGCCGCCACCCACGCCCGCCTTTTCTGCCATTTCCCTCTTCCTCACTCCTCTCCAGCTCGCTCAGCTCCCGTCGCCCCTGCGCACCCACAGGCGCCGCTCTCTCGCTCTCCTCCTACTACGCCCCCCGCCCCCCTGCTCTGCAGCTTCCTCCCGCTCTCCGCTCCAGGGCGCTTTCCCGGCCCCGACGGCCCCGACGCCTCACGAACCCCGTCTCTGTACCTGGTGCCGCAGGGGCTTCTGGGAAATGGAGCCTCGGACCCCACCTGCGAGACCCGCTGGCTCGGCGGTGCGCGCTCCCACGGGAACCTGGGAGGGAGGGGCGGGCGGGCGGGCGCGCGGGGTTCTGGGAAGTGTAGGCGGCCGGCCCGCGCAGGCGCGGTGCGACCCGGGGGCCTGACGGACGCCGGTCCCTTTCCCGAGGCAGCCGCGTGGTGAGTCCGTGTGCGCACCCGGCCGGGGCGCGAGGAGACTGGGAGGGGATCTTGGTGTGGCCGAGCGGGCGAAGGTGCTGCGGGTAGCTGTGTGTGTGTGTGTGTGTGTGTGTGTGTTGGGCTCAGACTCCCGAGCCTTGCATGTGTGACTCCGAGTCCGTCGCCGTTGTGTCTCCGGGAGGCGTTCTGTGACTCCCATTTGCTCGCGTGTGTATGTGTGTGTGTGTGTGTGTGTTGCCCGTCTTGGCCTCTCCGGGGTCCCTCCGCGCCCACGCCTGTGTGCGTCTCCGCCTTTGTTTCCGTCCGCGGCGTCGCGGCGTGAGGGCGCCATGCAGGTGCCCGCCTGTGGCCGGTCTCCCCCGCGGCGCCTGCCTGTGAGTCTGGGGCGAGTGTGTCTGCGCGTGTGGGGTGCGTCTCTCCCGCCCGAGCCTCCCCCTGTCTGTGCACCTGCGCCTCTGTCTCTGGGCCTGGCCGACGTGTGTGTGGGTGTGGGTGCGTCGGGGGTGCCCTCGCGGGAGCGCGAGGGGAGACGGCCCTCCCGGACAGGGGGGCCCCGGAGCCCATCCCCTTCCTGCCCTCAGAGCCCCCCTGGCCCCGGGAGGGCAGGGCGTGTGTGGGGACCAGGTGTGGGGCTAAGGAAGGGGGTCAGAGGTATGTGCCCCATGGTGACCGGGGTGCATTTGTTCAGGGAGTGTGCGTTTTGGGTGCTAGGGTATCATTCAGGGCATTTGATAGGCCTCCCAGTAACTCTGAGTTAGGGACCCTCGCCATCCCCATTTTGCAGATGAGGAAACTGAGACTCAGAGACTTTAAGTGAATCACCCAACCCGAAACCCAGCCATGGAGGTACAGAGCCCACACACTC
This sequence comes from Mormoops blainvillei, assembly GCA_004026545.1. Lineage (NCBI taxonomy): Eukaryota > Metazoa > Chordata > Mammalia > Chiroptera > Mormoopidae > Mormoops > Mormoops blainvillei. Next base: position 1,522 of record PVJD01019705.1, read on the forward strand.
ACACGGCACAGTGGGAAATTCCTGTTTCCCTTAGAAGCAGTGGACGGTAGGAAATGTCACAAAGCTTGGACAGGGAAGGAGGAGCAGGACCAGTGGCCACCCCAGGCTCTGCAGCCACATACCTAGGGCCACTCTGAGTTCAGTGGTCTCCAGCCCTGTGCACGTGCGATTTTCAGGGCGACTTTGCATTCATGGCCTCCTTTCAGATAAAGTAAAATTGGAGTAGTGATTGCATTGCCGTAAGAACAAAAGTATTTCACGCTGCATTAGATTCATGTTTACTCTCATAATTTGAAAAGGAATGGTAATATTTCCAATGATACCTACTGTTGTCAGCTACCCTGGGCCCACTGTGCTTCCTGGGTAAGTCACACCTATGTAAAAGGGGGTTGAGGGCTCTTTTCCTCCGTGCAGGTTGTGGGACAGGTTGTGTACCCATGCGTTTGGGGCGTGTCTGTGTGGGTGTGAAGCTTGCACCAAGCACAGGACGCTGATATACTCAGCCCAACCCCAATCCCACCCTTCCCTTCTTAGTCACATAGCTTATCTTTCTGGGCCTCAGTTTTCCGCATCTGTAAACTGGGGTGAGTGGAAATAACACCCACATTGCAGGATGTCAGGAGCATTAAATCAGGGACTATAGTCGAGGACCTTGGATGCATGGTCCGCTGCGTGCATTCACTATAAGCGTGTGTGCATGTCCTCGTCTGCATGTTTCCTAGTGGGCGTGTCTGTCATGTCTGCATTGAGGGCCAGGCCTCCATCTGATCTCTCACTGTGCTGTTTTCTGTCTCTCCCTGTGCATAACCTGCCCATACCCAGGTCACAATGGGCATTGGAAAGATGGCCACCCAGCTGCAGACCAAGAAGGCCTTGGTGAGTCATGTCACCCTCTGGCACCTCCTTCCTTTGGGTCTTGCTTCTGGACAGGGACGACCCTCAGCCCCCGAAACCCAATCAGGGCCTAGGCCCCTCGCTCCGTCTCTTGGGGTTTTGTCCACCCTGAGTTGGGAGAGTACTGTCATGACACTGGTGTGTTTCAGCCGCAGGTGACAGGATGGCTCAGGAGTGAGCAGTCCTACCCTGGGGTTCTCAGGAGACCCCTATGGGCAGCTGGGATGTGGCAGTTTAAACATATTCAATGAAGTGTGACAGGCCTCGGTCAGGAAGTGCTGGATAAGGGACCTTCAGAAGTAAGCGGGCGGCACTAAATGCCCAGGGGACCGGAGCGGGCGGGAGGAAGACGCCCGTGGTGAGGGACAGGTGAATGGCCCTGGCTGCTGTTGTGATGTTTTAGTGGGTGTCTATTTGTGGTATTTTTCTCTAAATTTCCTTCTTGGGAGAAACTTCACAATAAAGAACATACAGATGTAGCTCAGTCGGTTTTAGGTTTAAATGTTCCAACATCCAAATCATAGGGGTGCCAGAAGGAGAAAAGGAAGAGCAAGATATTGAAAACTTATTTGAAAAAAATAACAAATGAGAACCTCGCCAACCTGGCGAAGGAAATAGACTTCCAGGAAGTCCAGGAAGCTCAGAGTCCCAAAGAGGTTGGACCCAAGGAAGCACACACCAAAGCACATCATCATTACATTACCCAAGATGAAAGATAAGGAGAGAATCTTAAAAGCAGCGAGAGAAAAGGAGAGAGTTCCCTAAAAAGGAGTTCTCATAAGACGATCAGCTGATTTCTCAAAAGAAACTTTACAGGCAAGAAGCAGCTGGAAAGAAGTATTCGAAGTTATAAAAGGCAAAGACCTACATCCAAGAATATCCCCTCCAGCAAAGCTATCGTTTAGAATGGAAGGGCAGATAAAGGCTTCCCAGATAAAGTAAAGTTAAAGGAGTTCAGCATCATCAAACCCTTATTAAATGAAATATTAAAGGGGCTAATCTAAGAAAAAGAAGATGATAAAAAATATGAACAGTAAAATGACAACAAACACACTATCACCAACTGAACCTAAAAAAACAAAAACAAACTAAGCAAACTGCTACAACAGGAATAGAATCACAGAAATGGAGATCACATGGAGGGTTATCAGCGGGGAGGGGTAGGGTGGAAAATTAGGGAAAAGATGCAGGGAATAAGAGGCATAAATGATAGGTACAATATAGACAGGGGGAGGTTAAGAAACCAAACAACTTGTATGTAGGACCAATGGACGTGAACTAGGGGGTAATGCTGGTGGTTGAGGGGTGGTGTAGGGTAGAGGGAAATAAAGGGGAGAGAAAAATGGGACAACTGTGATAGCATAATCAATAAAAAATATATATTTTTAAAAAGATTAGAGAGAATGGAGGGACAAAGAGTGGGGGGAAAAACATTGATGTGAGGAAAACAAAAACATCAATCCATTGCCTCCCATATGGGTCCCAGCCCACACTGCACACCTAACCTTTGGTTGTACACGCAACACTCCAACCAACTGAGTTGAGTTACCTTTCTTGGGGCTGGACATTTCTATAAGCAGAATCCTACAACACGTCATTTTTTTGTACCTCGCTGCTTTCAGTGAACATCACGTTTTTGTTATTCATGTTGTAGTAGGTTTCCTTTTCGTGGCTCTATACTATTCCATTGTGCAGGTATACCTGGATTGTATGCATTTATCAGGTTGTGTACATTTAGGTTGTTTCCCCTTATTGGTTTTTGTTAGTAATGCTGCTGTGAACATTCTTGTACAGTTTTTTGTTTGATCCCATTTCCCTTGAGTGTATGAGAGGAAATAATGGGTCCTTTGATGTCGGTATAGGTAATCATTTAACAAATGACCTAACTGTTTTCCATCCTGGCTCTGTAATGGTTGCCTTGGCTTCCCCTTTGACCAACATTATTTAGGATTTTGAGATGGTTGTGATGTCCCTCTTGTTGGTTCAATTTCTTTTTCTTAATCCCCTTTAGTATAATTTCTTTCCAATTTTTCTAAAAATAGAGCCTGCCCTGGATGGGTGTCTCAGTTGGTTATGGCATCGTCCCATACACCAAAAGGTTGTGGGTTCAGTCCCCAGTCAGGGCACGTGCATGATGCAAACAGATTAATGTCTGTGTCTCTCTCCCTCTGACCCTACTTTTCTCTCCCTCTAAAATCAACATATATATCCTCAGCTGAGGACTTAAAAAAAATAGAGCCCGATTTCTTCTTTTTGGAGCTGGCTAAGGTTTTTCTTGTGGTGAAGTGTTTTGTGCCATCAGATGAGAGTCCAGAACAGATGGAGCCCCGGTGTGCGTGGCCCCAGCCATGTGCCCAGTGAGCTCTCAGAGGGCTTTGGTGCACTTGGAGGGAAGCCCCAGCTCTAGGGGAACCTGCCGGCCCTCCTGAGGAGGGGCCCTGTGTCTCACCTCCCACACGTTTGCTGCAGAGTGTGGGCACCCGGATGCCCAGGACTGACTTGGGTTCTTAGCCAGTCCCAACCGGGGCTCAGTGCTTGGATCCTGCTCGGTAAAAACTTCATTGAGTGACTTCATTCAGGTGGGTGGACTTAGGGACAACTTTTAGCAGGAGGTATATTTAAAAAATAAAATTTAAATAAATACAACCGTAAAGGAGGGCAGGAGGAAAGCATGGGAGCTGGTGGATGACTTTATGACCTCGATGGTAATTTCAGTAGATTGTACTTACTTGGTTGGCCAAACTGTCTGATATGTCTTTTTTCTATAAAGTAAAAAGACACATTTTTCATTTTCACCACTAACTTTATTGATTTGGATGTTTTGGCATCAGTGTCCTCAGCGCTCCACTGTGCCGTTTAAACCTCAGGTCTTGACCCACCAGTTCCATCTGGAATCTACCCCCATGGACCCAACCTCAGACCACCCCTTCCAATTTCCTGGGCTCCCTGACAGCTGCCGCTGCTCAGGCACCTGTCACTATGGTATTGACCCGCTGAGGATCTGTCGCAGGGGTTTCCGTGTAATGTGTGAGGTGGTATGTCATTGTGGTATTAGTTTGCAGCTGTCTGATGATGAGTGACATTGAACATTTTTTCATATGTGTTGTGGCCATCTATACATCCTCTTTGGGGAAGTGTCTGTTCAGGTTTTTAGCCCATTTTCGAATTGTGTTGTTTGCCTTCCTGTGCACAGCTCCATAGTTTTTTTTGTCCCTCCGAGGACCACCCAGCCTTCTTAGGCACCGAGGGCACTGAGTGGTCAGGCCCTTCAGAGCTCCGCACCTTGTTGACACCATGTCAGATGCGTCCTGTGTGCCTTCCCTGAACTTCTTGGCTTTTCTGGCCGCGTCTCCCGACCTCTGTGAGGAGGACCCTGCAATGAGTGGTGTGCACTTCCTCTCCCAGGGGGCGGTGGCGTTCAGGGATGTGATCGTGGACTTCACCCAGGAGGAGTGGCAGCAGTTGAAGCCTGCGCAGAAGGACCTGTACAGGGACGTGATGATGGAGACCTACTGGAACCTGGTGTCGCTGGGTAAGGGGGCGGCTTTGCCGTGTTACTCACAATCTGCCTGTCACCTCAGGATGACACAAATAGAAAAGATGGACAGATCTCACATATAGGATGTTCAAATTTCTTGAAGCTAAAAATAAAGTTAATAGGTGATGAAGTGGGAAAGAATATGTACCACATATACAACAGTCAGATATATATTTATTATAAATATATAAAGAGCTCCTATGCATAAATGAGAAATAGCCGAAATGAATGATAGAGAGATGGACCTAGCTTATCAGCATTTAATTCACAGATGTACAGATTCATGGAGTTACACTTTACAAAGATTTTTACCATATTACTAGTCAAAGAAGTACCAGTTGATTTACTGAAATACAGTTCTTGCCCTTGAGGTGCACAGGTATGAAAAGAATAGTAACCCTGCCCAGATATGGCTCAGTTGTTTGGAGTATTTTCTTGACCCTAAACGTTGCAGGTTCGATTCCCTGTCAGGATACATACTTAGGTTGTCAGTTAGATCCCAGATGGCGCATATCCAGGAGAAATACCAATCACTGTTTCCCTCTTTCCCATCTCCCTCCCCACCTCCTTCCTCCCTCTCCAAGAATATCCTTGGGTGTGGTATAAAAAAAAAGAGTAACATGATTCTGTATTGTGAGGGTTCAGGGAAAGGGACTCCTTATTTTAGATGCATGAAGTTGTGACAGCTCTTTTGGCAGACAGTTTGGTGTTTTCAACCAAATTCAAAGAATTACATTTGTGGAATATATCCTTAAAATTTTTCCTGTAAGTTTGCAGAGTTTTAATGGAAGAAAAATCCAGAGAAATGCCCTAGATACCCACCTACAAGACTGACCGATCAAATGAGGGTGTAGAAATAGATGGGAATCACAAAGCTCTTCAATAATGGGCAGTCTTTGTCGTTACTGACACAGAAAGATGTCCCTGAATAATATTGTTCAGTAAAACACTAACTTTCAGAACTAGTGCCCGGTCCCATTCCTTTAGCACCTTTTTTGGAGGTTTAACTGACCTACAATTAACTGCACGTAGTTAAAGCAAACAGTTTGATGCATTTTTATGTTTGTATTCACCCGGGAAACCATCATCATGATGCAGATCCATCCATTCGCCCAAATAGTTCATCTTTCCTTTCGCCCACTCGCCATACCTCACAGCCACTAGGTTTTAGTTTGCCTATTCTGGAATTTCGTGGGTATGGAATCATAGGGCTTGTAGTTTTCTCTTCTTTTTTTTTTTTAAAATGAGTTCTTACCTTTGGTATCATTTCTTTGAGGTTTACCCATGTTGTCCATATATATGAATAGTTCCCTTCTTATTTTCGTTATGTTTTTAAGTCCTCACCCAAGGATATTTTGATTGATTTGAAAGAGAGAGAGAGAGAAATTTCATATAGTTGCCTCTTACACAGGCTCAGACCAGGGATCGAACTCACAGGCTTTTGGTGACCATTATGACACTCCAACGAACTGAGTCATGGCTTCAACCAAAGGCTTCAAAGATTTACTCCTGTTTTGTCTACAACTTTTAGAATTTTATCTCTTTCTTTAGGTCTTTGGTCCACTTTGAGTTAATTGTTGTGAATGATGTTGTGAATGATGTAAAAAGGGGCTAACATCAGTTCTTTATTTTTTTGAAGTTCTTTCATTTTTTTGAAACTATATTTTATTGGTTATGCTTTTACAGTTGTCCCCATTTTTTCCCCTTTTCCCTCCTCTATCGGGTAGCCCTCTCCCCTCCAGCAATCCCCACCTCATTAGTTCATGTCCATGGGTCATGTATGTAAGTTCTTTAGCGTCTCCATTTCAGATACTATTGTTAACATCTCCCCTCTATTCTGTACCTACCAATTTATGCCGCTTAATCCTGGCATCTTTGCTCCCATATCGCCACCCCCTTCCCTTCCCGGCTGACAACCCTCCAAATGATCTCCATACCTATGATCCTGTTCCTGTTCTGGTTGTTTGCTTAGTTTGGTTTTTAGATTCAGTCGTTGATAGTTGTGAATTTGTTTCATATTAATGTTCATAGTTTTGATCCTTTTCTTAAATAAGCCCTTTAAACATTTCATATAATAATGCCTTGGTGATTATGAAGTCCTTTAGGTTTACCCCGTCTGGGAAGTACTTTATCTGCGCTTTCATTTTAAATGATAGCTTTCCAGTCTAGAGTAAACTAGGCTGTAGCACCTTACTTTTCATTACTCTGAATACTTCTTGCCTGTAAAGCTTTTTTGCGAAATCAGCTGACAGTCTCATGGGAACTTCTTTGTAGGTAAGCCTACTTTTCTCTTGCTGCTTGTAAGATTGTCTCTTTATCTTTAAACTTTGGCATTTTAATTATGATGTTTTTTGATGTGTTTCTCGTTGAGTCCAAGTAGTTTGGGCCTCTCTTGACCTCCTGGACTTGTGTATCTGTCTTTCACCATATTAGGGAAGTTTCTTTTCATTATTTTTTCAAATAAGTTTTCAATTTCTTCCTCTTCCCATTCCCTTTTTGGCCTTTCTGTGATTCGGATGTTGGTACATTTGGATATATCCCAGGGGCAGTTTATACTATCCTTGTATTTTCAAATTCTTTTTTTCTCCTTGTTGTTCTGGTTAAATGTTTATTTCTTCCTTATGTTCCAAATCATGGATTTGAATCTCAGCTTCATCCCCTCCACTCTTTGTTCCTTGTAGATTTCTGTTTACTTCTGTTAATGTATCCTTCATTTCTTCCTGGGTCTTTTTTATTCTGTTGCTGTACTGGATGAGTTTTGAGCATCCTGATAACCAGTTTTTAAACTCTGCATCTGATAGATTGGTTTTCTCCATTTCATTTAGTTCATTTTCTGGGGTTTGTTCTGTTCTTTCATTTGGGTCATATTTCTTTGTGTCCTCAATTCGGCAGCCTCCCTGTGTTTGTTGCTGCGTATTAGGTAGAGCTACTTTGACTCCCTATGTTAGTAGTGTGACCTATTGTAGAAAAGGTACATGTAAATTGTATGGGGCAGAGCCTTAGGTAATTGAAGCGGGGGCAACCCGCTTCACCCCTTTTTGGCTCTATGTGGGAGAGGGCTCGGAGAGGAGATAACGCTTCTGCCTAGCTTTTGGAGGTTTGCTGGAGGTGGTCGGGGGTACTGCCTCCCAGCACTCTACCTGTTTCCAGACACTTCATTTTCTCCCCGTATACCACTGGTACCCTTCTAGGTGTTGTCCTGGTGTGGAATCCCAGAGGGGGTGAGACTGCATAAGTCCTAAGTCTGTGGGGAGCCTTTAAGAGGAGACTTCTGAAAACATGGCAGTATCTTCTGTCACCCCAATCCCTACTGGTTTTTACAGCCAGACGTTATGAGGATTTATCTTCCTGTCCTGGAACCGTGGACTGTGTGGTCTGGCCTGGGGCTGGGATTCTTTGCTTGTGACATATCCCTCCCGATTTCGATGCATCACACGGGTATGTGGGACTTCTTCTACCATCTCACCACACCATACCCCATCTCCACTCTTCTCTGTCCCTCTCTGCGACCCTGCTCCTCCTACCTTTCTGGATCAGTGTTGCTTAAGTCCATGGTTGTCAGACTTCAATACAGCTCCATTTTCTGACAGTTCTCTTTGATATTTATTTTGTGGTCTAGTTGTAACTTTTTCTGTGCTTGTGCGAGGAGGCAAAGTGAGTTTACCTACGCCTCCAACTTGACTGAAATTCCCCAGGTTTTTCATAGGAAGAAAAATAAAGAGAAATGCCCTAGATGCCCACCTACGAGACTGACCGATCAAATTGGGGTGCAGAAATACGATGGAAATCACAAGGCTCTTCAAAGATGCACACTCCTTGTAGTCACTGAGACAGAAAGCTGCCCCTGAGTAATATTCTTCAGGAAAAACACTGACTTTCAGAATCAGCGTGTACTCCTATTTCTTTAACAGCTTTTCCGGAGATTTAACTGATCCACAATTAACTGCACAGATGTAAAGTGAACGCTATCACACATTTTGACGTTTGTCGCCATCTGGGGGTTCATCGTCAGGATGCAGATACATCCTTTAGCCCAGAAAGTTTTTCTTTCCTTTTTCCCACCCTCCATCCTCCAGCGACCGCTGTGGTTTCATCTGCCTATTGCAGAATTTTTATATATGGAATCACATGGCACGTATTCTTTATTTTTTACCTGATTTCTTAACACTTCACATCATTTCTTTAAGGTTCACTCAACATCAACCTTATGTATGAATAGTTCCCTGCATTTTTTTCTTTGGTTTTTGTTGTTGTTGTTGTTTTTAATTTGAGAGAGAGAGAAGCGTGTGTGTGAAAAATCAGTCTGTTGCCTCCCATACAAGCCCTGAACTTCGCTAGAACCCGCAGTCTTCGGTGCACGCAGCGACGCTCCCAACCAGCCGAGCTAGGCATCCAGCACAGTAGCTGACTTCTTTCTATTGCTGAGTAATATTCTACTTCAGGGATAGATCGCCATGTGTTTGTCGCTCCACTTGATGATGAACTTCAGGATTGTTTCCAGTTCTAGACTCAGGGGGAGGGTCTCAAACTTGGAGGTCGTGTGACCAGTGAGGGCTTTAATGGGGGTAGGGAGAGGGCTGCTGACCATTCCTGCTTTCTTTGTAACCTCCTAGGAAGGAGGGCTACATGTGGCAGGATCTTCCCTTTTTTAATGAGATTTTTGTGTAAGATCTCACAGTTTTTACATGTTTGAATGAACATTAAAGTCCACGTGGAGAGTCTAGAAATCTTGGTTGCCCCATGGGCTGCAAACAGATTGAGGAAACCGTGGGACAAGGCCCAAGGGATGAGGCTTGGAGCAAGGCGCTGGATGCAGAACGCCCTCACCGGGTGTGTGGGGTCCTGTGATCGCTCCTCCAAGCCCACTTTCTTCCCCTTTGTCTTCGAGATCTTTCCGCCCAGCTCTGAGCTCCGCCGGCCGCCTTTGCCCCCTCTCCGAGTCAGGCCTTTCTGCTCTGTGCTCAGCTCCCTGCAACTCACTGTCTCAGGTCACGGCTTCCCTCTCCCTCTTTCCCCCCGGCAGGCTGTCCCCTCTCTCAGGCTGTGCCTTGTCACCTCTTGGGAAGATCCTCCCTCCCAGCGTGGTTAACTACATGTCGTCATCTCTTTCCCCCTCCCCTCAGAGTTGGAGACTAAA
>PVJD01019706.1:0-11089 GCA_004026545.1 Mormoops blainvillei
CCCCCCTCCCGCGGTCTCCCTCTATTTATAGCGGCCCCCCGCATTCCCCACCCCCCCACTCCGAGCCTTGTTTTCCAACTTCTCAGGGAGCAGCCGGACAGCAGGCAACGGGACGCTGCAGAGAGAGGAGGTACCAGGACCCGGGAAGCCCCGGAGTTGGAGCTCCAGCGCCCTCGACGCCCCCCTCCCTCAGTTGGTGCTGGCACACCTGCCCCTCCCCAGGGGCGAGACCCCCCGCCTCTTCAGCGGTGGTCCCCGCCCACCTCCTTCTCCCTGAACCAGGCTCTTTTTCCGGGCGGGAGGAGTCGACATGGGGGGTGGTTTGTCAGCACCTGGGGTTCATCTCCCCTACCCGTCCCCACCACTGAGTCTGGGGGCGAAAGACGGAGCCACAGGGCTCCAGGCAAATCCAGGTCACAGGGGAGGGCGGGCGTGGGGATCCCCCCGCAAGACTAAGGGACCCCTGCACACCCCCCAGCCGCGCGGTTGCGGGGGGCTGCCGTGGAGAGCGCGAAAGAAGCACGGAAGCACCCACAGTTTGCTTTCCTTAAACTGCCTTCCCCTTTGGCCCCCTGAACTGCCCTTCCACAGCCGCAGACAGCTTGGGGCGGGGTGAGGGGGGGCGTGTTTACTGGGGGTCTGGGGCGGATCTGCGGGGAGTTGTCGGCCGGTGGGCGGGCCGGGGCGGGCCGGGGGCGGGTCTGTGGGGAGCCGGAGCCCAGGCGGGCTGGATAGTCAAAGGCAAGTGAAGGTGGCAGCGGCCGCGGCGGCAGCAGGTAGGGGGAGGGGCAGACAAGGGGCCCGAGGGGCTGGCTGGGGCCTGCGGGGTCGTCGGGAGCCTAGATCTCTCCCCGGGAACCAACCGATTGAGGGAAGGGGCCCTCAAGTCGTGGGCGCTGGGCTGCGGCGCACAAAGGCGGAGGCTCGGCGAGCTGCGGCGCGTGTTTGGGACGTGCGCGAGGTTGTGTCCGGGACCCGGGGCGCTCCGCTCCCGCCTCTTGAGGGTGTCGTTTCCCACCAGGACGGGCAGCGTAGGGGACCCGAAGGGACAGGTCCCGGGTGCTGGGCCCAGGCAGCCCCACCCCTCCTGTTCATCCTTCCAGCTGGCCCTCGGCCCTCTTGGGTCGTCCGTCGGGGGAGGCTGGGAGGAGAGTGTGGGACCACCCTCCTCGCCTTTTTCCACTCGTGGGACCCACACCGAGAATGGATGGAGGACGGAGGCGAAGGCACGAGCCTTTTTAAGTTTTTTCTTTTCTTTCCTCTCTCTCTCTCTCTCTCTCTCTCTCTCTCTCTCTCTCTCTCTCTCTCTTTCTCTCTCTTTTTGATGGCGGAGGGAAACAGCCGTGCTCTGCTACTCTCATATCACTCGAGAGCTGTCAAAAATCTTGGGGATCCCCTAGTCCCCATTTCTAGTTTGCAAATAGAAAATTGAGGCCAGTGGTACTGATTGGGCCAAGGTCATACCAGTTAGCGGCAGAGCCGGGGCTAGAATACAGAGGTTCAGACCCATGCGGCGCTCCTTCCTCCACATCAGCACTTCCCTGTCTCCACCCCCTCGCCTGGACTGATACCTGCTCTCTGTTTGCCCCGCCGGCCCCTCCAGCCTATATTGACTCAGGCTGAAACCTAGAGAAGACGTGGTCACTGGACTCAGGGGTACAGATTGGGGAGGGTTGGTGGCCCAGGTAACCTAGGTGTTGGCTGAGGTTTTATGTCCCTAAAAGACCAGGGTCTGCCTGTGTCCCATGTCATTCACCTCATTGCCTTGTTTTCTCAGACCCCAGAGCCAGGAGCAGCGAGAACCCTGACCCCTAACCCCACTGCATCCAGCCAATAGGAGCCCAGTAAGTGACCCCACCCCCAGGCTGCAAGCTCTTGACTGTACAAGTCTGCAGGAGTGCTTAGCTCCACACTCGCCCCACTAATAGCGAATGTATGCTAATTTATATACAGTGGGGAGGGAGGGAAAACCTTGGGAGCAAGGGAAACATTGGGAGCAAGGGGTCAGTCGGGCACAGGTATCCCTTGTCCCCCTTTTTTTGTTTCCCCCCTCCCCCTCTTGACCATGTTACTCAGGTCATTTTTAGCCCCTTTCCTTTTGAGCTGCTGACATTGGGGCTTTAGGTGAAGGTCACAGTAAGTTGTGAACTCTTTCTACCTGTCCCTCAGTATCTTTGGAGTACCCAGTCACTAAGCCGCTGGTTTCGCCCACTACCCAACAGGGAGTATGGGGTGGTCCCTAAATATAGCCTGGGAAACCCGAGCCGCACGGCTGCCTCGCCCTGGCATTTCCATCCAGGATAGGGGAGTTGGGTCTGGAGGTGTGGGCGCTGAGGGGGGCAGCGGGGATGGCCAGTCTGAAGAGAAGTGCTGTCCTGGTTCCTCTCACACAACCTTGCCCGCATTGGCCTGGACATGGAGCAGGGGCAGAAAAGGCTCTCTGTGTCCCGGAGTCATCCTAAGCTCATGGGGCCCCCTGCACCCTGCATTCCCCTGAGAGAGGAAGAAGGTATTCAAGGAGATGCGGGGGTGTGGAGGCAACCTCCCCAGTCTTGGCGTTTCCTCACCCTGTCAGGCCACCATGGCGGAGCTGCAGGAGGTGCAGATCACGGAGGAGAAGCCGCTGTTGCCAGGGCAGACCCCCGAGGTGGCCAAGGTTATTAAAGACCCTCTGACTCCCAGGCCCAAATTCTAGACTTCCAAGCATCCCCCTCATCTCCTGCCTTTCCAAATTCATAATCTCATTTTAATCCGCATTCCTACTTCCTCCATTTCTCCCCATGTTTCTCTCCCCATATACCACAGTTGGGAGTCCAGGCCTTTGTCATGTCACTATACTAATCTTAATCCTCTCCATGTCTCTTTTTGTCATCCTTTTCCGTCTTTCATCTCTTTTCCTACCTCTCTTTATCTGTGTCTGTCTCTCCATCTATCTCTCCCCTCTATGTGGCTGTGTGTTTCTGTGTGGATCTGTCTGTGTGTCTCTCTCCAGGAGGCTGAGTTAGCTGCCCGAATCCTCCTGGACCGGGGACAGGTAACAGCTTGGGGCAGTCCCAGGGTGGGAGAAAGGGCTCTTCTCTCCCCTGGGAAAGAGAGGCCCTCCCACCTGGCTCTCCCCTCTCCTCCTTTTCTTTCGATTCCAGTCCTTGCCCATCCCCACCTCCCACCGTTCCTTCCCTCCTTCTCCCTTCTCAGAGTTCCCCGATGCTCTCCAGTCTTTCATTATTCTTTTCCACCCTCAAAATCATCGCCACTGTCAAATTTACCTAAATTAAATTCTTTCTGATCCTGTTGGTAATATTTCGCTCCCTTCTCCTCTCTCTGCCCCTCCCCATGGAACCCCCCGGCCTTTGTGGAGGTCCTCTTTTCCTCTCAGCCTAACTCCTACCTGATGGCGACCTGTTTTCCTGCAGACTCACTCTGTGGAGACACCTTATGGCTCTGTCACTTTTACTGTCTATGGCACCCCCAAACCCAAACGCCCAGCGATACTCACCTACCATGATGTGGGACTCAACTGTAAGGACCTTCACTTCTCCTCTGACTCCTTTCTGGGAAGGGGCTGGGTGGGGGGTGGGGGTCCCTGCGGTGTGTAAAACCACAGTGTAAAGGGGAAGAGTCCTCATGGGCAGGAAGGGAGCCATGTGGCATGTCAAGAAGTTCTCTCCTAGTCTGACTGTGGCATAAAAGAGGGTGGGTTTTGACTTGGGGACACTCTTCCCTGTCTGATTCTATTGTTTGGATGATGGGAATTCTCTTTAGATAAATCTTGCTTCCAGCCGCTGTTTCAGTTCGGGGATATGCAGGAAATCATTCAGAACTTCGTGCGGGTTCATGTGGATGCCCCTGGGATGGAAGAGGGGGCTCCTGTGTTCCCTGTGGGGTGAGAATTAGCTCCCTCCCTCATCATCAGATTGTGAGGCATATGGCAGTTGTGGGGGAGATTGGACCAGGGGAGGAGGAAAGGGAGGACAGTGGTAATTCTAGGAGCGGATGAGTAGGACACCCCGAGGTGGGGGCTGTGGGGGCAGGTTGGTATATTCCTTAACATTCCTTTCGCCCCCAGGTATCAGTACCCATCTCTGGACCAGCTTGCGGACATGATCCCTTGCATCCTGCAGTACTTAAAGTGAGAAGCCTGGGGAATCCCTTCAAACCAGATTTCTCCTTTGAGTACATGGGCCATTAGAACTCCTATGTCCATCGTGGTTCCTGGATGAGTTTTGGTTTCTGGCCTAGATATGTCCTTTCTCCTCCCTGTTCCCAACCTGACTGAGAGGAAAGGGGTTGGGTTGGAAAACTGACCTGAGTCAGCTGAGTAGCCCTAACGGATGGAGGAAAGAAAAAGGAATGGGCTATGTGAGGCCCTGCCTCAGGCTGAAGAGGGATCAGAAAGCTAGACAGGAAGAGGAAGGGGTGACATAATCCCTGAGGAACCAGACAGACCTGTCTCTGTTCCTCTTCCTCCCACTCCCCCTCCTCTGTATACACACCTGGGAATTGGGAGCCCTGTGTGTAAGGGAGATTTGGAGAAGGAGGAGAAAGCCGGGCAAGGCCTCCTTGGTATACACTCCTGGGCTCTGTCCTTGGCTTGGCTCTTCATGGACACCATGGCCCCCAACAGCTCTGGTTCACATCTTTGTCTCTCTTTAACCCCATTCTTACTCTTGTTCATTGAAGTTGTGGGTTTTGTGTTTTTTTTTAAACATCTTGCCTCAAATTTCCTTCTTCTCAGTTCCTCTAGAGGAAGTAGGAATTAAAACAGAACAAGTTGAACTAGCTTCTGAAAATGGAGAATGGACAAAGAGCTGCCTAGGAAAACAGTGTGTGGCTGGTTGGTGGATGGGTGTTTCTTTTCAAGACACTAGCTCTTCAAGAGGGAGCTGGGGAAAGACTTCAAGGCCCTACACTGACTACCAACGTCAGTTTTTAGCTCCTTGGCAGGTCCACTCTGTCCTTTGTGCCCATGGCCTTAGGAAGGAGGGTAAGGAGTTTGGCAAGCCAAAGTTTTGGACACCAAGTAGACATACATTCTCTTTTCACAGTTTCTCCACGATAATTGGAGTTGGTGTTGGAGCTGGAGCCTACATCTTGTCGCGATATGCTGTAAGAATTAAAAACCCCCAGAGGAGGGAAAGGCAGGTCCAAGGGCCCTGGCAGGCTGATTAAGAGGGTATTGTTTGCGAGTGTGTATTTGGCAGGAGGACATGGGTCTGAGGGTGGGAGAAGGAGGTCCTGTGGGAACCTAGGAGTGGGTAGAACTTAGTGGGGAGGAGATAAAGGCCGTGCCCTGCCTCTGACTTCCCTTCTCTCTGCTGCCCTTCAGCTTAACCACCAGGACGCAGTCGAAGGTCTTGTCCTCATCAACATTGATCCCAATGCCAAGGGCTGGATGGACTGGGCGGCACACAAGGTTTGAAGGGGTCCATGTGCTGAGGTCTAGGGTAGAGATTCCACTCTAGCATGGGTTCAGTGAAGCTCTACTGGTATAACTGATTGGCTTGTGAACTTCAAGGAGGGAGGGGGACATAGAGCAGGAAAGAAACTGTGTCGTTTGCCTGGGTCTCTTTTCCCCGCAATGTTCTGAGTTTTCTCACCTGCTCTTTCCTCATAGCTAACAGGCCTCACCTCTTCCATTTCGGAGATGATACTTGGACATCTCTTTAGCCAGGTAAGAGGCTGTGGAAGATGGAGGGAAAAAGAGGGGACCAGCAGGAACTTGAATGCTTGGGGTGACTTCCTTAGCTGGGACAGGGTCTGGGAAGGGAAGAAAGCTTGCCCTTCTGTATCTAGTAACTGTTGGCTTCTCTTCCCAACCCTAACCTTTCTCCCTCTTCTTTCCTTCAGGAAGAGCTGTCTGGAAATTCTGAGTTGATACAAAAGTATAGAAATATCATTATGCATGCACCCAACCTGGACAACATTGAACTGTACTGGAACAGCTACAACAAGTGAGTGGCAGTGTGTGTGGGTGCATGTGTGTGTGTGCTTTTGACAGTAATTTAGGAGCAGTGGTTGGGGATGGGGGAGGCGGAGAGGAGAGGGAAGTCCAGGGTGCACGTTGCTGGGACAACTGCAGCACGGACACAGTGGGCAGAACTGTGAGGAGCTGTCTGTCCTCTTTCTCCTGTTTACTTCTCTTGGAGTGTTGGATTCCCAGAAGTAAGATGATGATCTGTCCTTGTGACTTTCCTTCCCCTTCGCTACCCTCTAACCAGGGACCTGGGGGCACAGTGGCTATGGGGATTGTGCTCGAGGCCTGCCTACACCTTCCCCTTTGGTTCCCACTTTTAATCACCAATATCGGAATATAGTTTTTGGGAGAAAGAGAGCCTCCTTATGGGGGAGCTGGCTTATATCTGGATGGATGGTATTCTTGTCTAAAATTCCTACTCCTTTTTTAACCCCTCTCTAGCCGCCGAGACCTGAACTTTGAGCGTGGAGGCGATATCACCCTCAAGTAAGACTTCCAGAGATACAGCTTTGTCTCTCTCCCTGGATCTTCCCAAGTGCTTATATCCTTTAAGGGGAGACTCTTTTGCCAGGGAATTTTCTTGTTACCTTCCACCCCATCCCATTTAGCAAATAACTGCCCTCTAGGCCTGCCGCGTTTCAATCCTCTTGGTGGGGTTGGTGGGGCTCAGAGGCTGTCTCCCCTTTGGAGCCCAACATTTCCCAGCTGCTCTTCTGGGAACAGGTGGGCGAGGGAGTGCCAAGGGCTCACCACCTCCTCCCTGACGCTGTGCCTCTAGGTGCCCCGTGATGCTGGTGGTAGGAGACCAAGCACCCTATGAAGACGCAGTGGTCAGTAGGGAATTGGGGGCTGGTTGAGAAAGGGTTGGAGTCCTAGGGTGGTGGTCAGAGGGGTCTCTTGCCAGGAGGCAAGCTCTGTTTGAGACATGGAGAGCAACTATGGTGCAGATTCCTTTCAAAAGGGACATGGGGAGGCGCCGATAGGCAAGGAACTGGGGACCGGTTCCATTTTGGGCTAATTCCTGGACTTAACCACCATCTGCCAAATCAACCTCATGGACCCCTGGCCTCATTGGTAACTCTCATACCCCATGGGTTCTTGGGTCCCTTGGATAAGAGGGGCCACAGGGAGTGTGATGTCATTCATTCAGCTTTCTACTTGCTCCAGGTGGAATGTAATTCAAAACTGGACCCCACCCAGACTTCTTTCCTCAAGGTCAGTAACCCTTCTCCATGTCCAGCCTGACTCCTGGCCCCCTGTGCAGGGCCATAGATCCTGAATCCTAGCTTCTAGGCCCCCAGGGTTCTGCCTGGGAGCAAGTAGGGCAGATGAAATAAAACAAACAAACAGATAATAAAAAAAAACCCCTAAGGGCCTGGAGTGGGGAAGCAGGGAGGAGATACCCTTTTCTACCTCTTGGCTGGCTCACTTTACTCATGTGTGTATCATTTTTCTGGGTGGCTCTTTTTTGAATAGATGGCCGACTCTGGAGGTCAGCCCCAGCTGACTCAGGTGAGTATGCCCTGCCATCTGGGGATGGGATATTAGTGTCACTGAACTATACCCTTTGTCACACATCCCATCCCCAACCTGCCATGGCCTTGGGCTCCTGCTCAGCTCATAACCTCCCCTCATTGTCTCCCTCTCCTCATCTTACTTCTCCAGCCAGGCAAGCTGACGGAGGCCTTCAAGTACTTCCTGCAGGGCATGGGCTACAGTGAGTATGGGGGTCAGAGGCTATCATGAGGACAAGGGATTGCTGCAAGGATGATGGATGGCCACTGAGGGGAGGAACCATTTTAGGCTAATTCCTGGACTTAACTACCACCTGCCAAATCAACCTCATGGACCCCTGGCCCCGTGTGTAACTCTCGTACCCCATTGGAGTTGCCAGCCTCTCTTCCCCACCTCCTCTCTGACTGACTGCTTATCCTTCTGTCTGCACAGTGGCCTCATCCTGCATGACTCGCCTGTCTCGGTCTCGCACAGCCTCCCTGACCAGTGCAGCATCTATTGACGGCAACCGGTCCCGCTCGCGAACCCTGTCCCAGAGCAGCGAGTCTGGGACTCTCCCTTCAGGGCCCCCAGGGCACACCATGGAGGTCTCCTGTTGAATGGCCCACATTGCCCTGGTGTGGGACCCAGCCCTCACCTCCCCCAGCACTAACCTGGGAGGTGGATAGGGTACTGGGCCAGAGTGAGCAAGCGAAGATGGGCAGATCATGTGGAAAGATGACCTTGATCTTTGATTGCTACCCTAACCTTGACCTCTAACCTGTGATTCCCCTCAGCTCCTGGGAGAGCTGTCCTAATATCTCTTAGGGACCCAGAGCCCTAAATGATCCCCTCCCTCATTCTGGTGATAAGATGGAGAGGGCATGCATCCCCTTTCCCTAATCTAGGTGTCCACAGATGAGGGATAAGAGGCCATTGTAGCTGTCCACCCCAGTGGAGTGCCTACCCCAGACTCTCCCTACTCATCCCATTGCAAGAGCAAGGAACTTGGTGCTGGGTCTCCATTCACCAAAGTGGATATGGCTTCTCATTAACCCTTCAGATCTCCGAAGGATATGGGCCTCACTGTATGTGTCAGGGAGGCTTGCTGGTGGGTTAATGGTCCTCAGGATGTGATAGAAATACCCAGAGTGTGAATGGAAGATGGACTGGGAGGTGGTGGGCAATGAACAAGTTTGAGGGAAGGATTGGAGCCAGGGCAATAGGAAGGGGCCTGGGGCCATTGGCTGCACTAACTTTGGTAGCTGTCTAGACAGTGTGTGTCTAGAGTGGGAGGGGGGAGGGGACCAAGCTGGCGCAGGGCCGCTTGGGGCTGGGCATAGAGGTGGAAAGTGCTACTTGGGTCCTTCAGTGTGACCACAGTGTGTTAAGGGTGGAGGGTGCTCTCGTCTCCCACAACTTCTGCTGTAACAATAAATTGTAGAGGAATCTGAGCACCGTTTTTACTCTTTGTCTCAGTATGTCTGCCTCATGCCCCTGTCCTACCTTCTTCCTGCCCAGCTCTCACGTTCTCTTCGCTGGGTGACATAAACCATGGGAGGGGCTTATATAGCATAGACACGTCACAAAATGAGGCTTCATAGTCATTGGCACCTATTCAGTAAAATGGTATTGTCTTTGATATTGATAGTATCTTCATGTTTAGGGAGAGGAGCTACTTAGAAGACTTCCTTATGTTACTGAAAAAAATACACAGGATTTCAGAGATGTCACCAACACGATCTTAAAGAAGGAAGGACAGAAAGCTGACTGAAGTGTCCAAGGACATCTTGTGACTACCTTTCTGCAGGATCCTCTGTGGGGTCACCTAGATTCCATTTCAGGTGGTTCAATAGATCAGCAGACCACACCGCGTGCAGTTTTCTAGAGGGATTATTGGGTCACTCAGTTGATCCCAATTTGAAGGCTCCTTCAGGTGAGTCACAGCAACCAGGGGAAACCCTCAGGAATTCTTCCTGCCATATGAATCCAAGAATGCAGGAGTTAATCACACTATATTTGTGGTTCTCTGAGAAGGTTCTCAACAAGTATAAACAATAATCATGAAGAGAACTTCAGATACTTTGTGGCCGTGGCAGGCTGATGCTTGGGCTCTTGAGGCACAAGAAATAAAAGCGAGAAGGCAGTTTATAGTATTATTGGCCAGAGTACTGCGGATGGAATGTTACAAGGTCACTTGCCAGATTACTTTATAGAGACCCACAGGCAATTATACGCTCTCCTTGGTGAAACTGAGCTGACGACTAATGCAGCTTGATGTCTAGTGCTGACACGCTGACGTGGAAGTGGGGCATGGAACATGCTCTTGATTCTTGAGCATTTCATCACTCTCATAGGACCAAGTCTATTTTAAATGCAGCAGGCCAGGATCAGAAAGGGTGAGGGCCTTGGGTGACCACACACAGGGCAGGTGGCACGTGCTTAATGTGGCATAATTGGAATCGGCCCACCTAGCTCCTAAGTGAAACACGAGGAAAAGGTGGAGAACTCCTACCAGCGTCAGCCTTGACTGCCAATAGCTGCTGCTGGTCGTGGAAGAAGGGAAGGCAGGTCCTCTCGGTACATTAAGCTGCACAGATAACACTGTCGTGTGAGTTGAATTATCTTTGGAAGAGGGAGAAAAGCTCATTCCTGTGTACCTGAGTGGGTGGGTGTGTATGTACCTGCTGCCGGGATGGCATGTGTCTCTCCTATAGATGTCCCTGTACACAAAACCCGAGAGCTAGGCAGAGGGAGAGATGCTCTGCTGGGAGCAAGGGAGAGGGGTTTGCTGTCCTTGACTGACCTCTCAACTGTGCTGGTCCCAGACATTCTAGGCCAGTCCATGGGGATGCAGTGCCCCCCTGTGGTTGGCATGGTTCTTCCTAACTTGCCCCAGTTCCCAGTTCCCTTCCCGAGCCTCCCATTGCTCTTGGTGATACTACTTTTGGGACACAGGGAGGGCCTGATAACCACCCTGCGTGGCTCCTGCCCATTCTCAAGGTCAGAGCTCAGAGGCTCAGGGGAGAGGAGGGCCGACTGCACAGAAGCTGAACCACAAATCCTTTACTTTCTGTCTCTGCTTCAGCCTTAGTACTCCTGTTTCTCTCTTCCTCTCATTCTCAAGGAATGTGCTTCCCTGTCTTTAGGGACATTAGCCCAAGATAGCTAAGAGAGGTTCAATGGGAAGGAGAATAAAACTGAAGGCTACAGTGAGGAGAGTCTTGAGGTGTCCCCTTGAAAAGTGTGTTAAAGGGCAATTCTCTGAAGACACCCAAACAGTGAAACTAGCAGGAGGGATGGGTGTTAAGCTTCCGAGCACTCCTTGCTGAGGCCACGCGGGCTGGTTGTGCTCGTCTACCAAAGGCCACAGCTCTTAGTGGACGGCTGTCTCGAGCTTCTGAAACTGCTCCTTCTCCTCGGCCCAGGGACCAGCATTGCTATTACTCAGCCCCAGGGTGTGGCACCAGTGTTTGTTGCTCTGTCCTAACCCTGCCCACACCTTCTTCACACGCCCTGTGTTACACTTGCCTCAATTATCCAACGTGCTCTCTGCGTTCTCCGGAGACCCTAACATATAAGACAGGAGGTACAGGTAAGGTAAAGGTGAGGAAGGTAAAG
>PVJD01019707.1:0-11083 GCA_004026545.1 Mormoops blainvillei
ATTTAAATAGTCCATTTACAAATATAAAAATGTTTCATTGTGATTGGTTTCCTAATAAAAAATAAATTGTTTCTAATGCTTAAAACAATTTTAATTATGGGGTGGGGTGTTTGGATGAAAATAAGAAAAGTGAAATGCGTGCTGCTACATAACTAATTTTTAAGCGTATAGTTGTGAATGTCTCATTGGAATTAAAAAGTATACATTAATTTTATGGCCCTTGATTTCCTGGAATCAAAGCTTTCAGCATCTTCTGGATGACTTTGATATAACACTAACAGAACTCGAAAACAGCTATTAAGAGGTACAGACAGAGATTTTAATTGATATCAGCCATCCATTTAGGAAGGAGATACTAGGTGAATGTTCATTTACTGACTTAACTAAATATTGATACACAGCTCCATAGATACCCAAGGAAATACTTATAGTTCAGTGTAGGTACAAATAAAGGACAAGACAAATATGACAGCACTAGTAGCCTGTTTTTGTAGATTATAATGTTCTTGGAATAATACAGAATCATTTACATTATGAAAAAGAAAGTATTTTAGGTCATTCCCATAGAACACAATTTATTTTTGTTTTCTTGGGGGCATAATATGCCCCATTAACACTACCAGTTAATTTCCTTTAAAGTGAAGAGAAAGGCTGTATGATTTGCTTGGTTATTTTTTGTCTTCTTTCTCCTCCAAGAAGATACTTTCTGGGATTAGGAAAAATACCCCTTTACTACACTTGAATCTCCTTTACATTCTTAGTTTCAATAAATAGGATGTGCTACTTCTATTTTCATTGTACTAACATAAGCCTTATATTTTTAAACAATTTTATTTAAATATAGTTTATCTTAGTCAATGGATAATAAATCACTTTTTGCTCCAAAATCACTTTACAACCTATAAAACGTCATTTAAATTCCAAATATCTCAAAAATTTTCCCTAGGATTCACATTCAATTAATTTTCATTTATTTTTATCTAATAGATTTGTTGTAAGGATTCAAGAAATAAATAAAAAGAAATTTAAAAATTCATTGATAGTTATTAAATGACATAAATATTCATATAGTAACAGCTAATATTTGCACTAAACTCATAAAAGTTATTGTCCACAATAAAAAGTAGAAAACTTAGACTTATTTATGTGGTGCCTACTAACAAACAATAATCATTAAAGATATATTTCTGTTGTACTGGGAGTTTGAATTCTCCTGGATTAAAGGAAATAAAAATACAATTTTTTTTCATGCAGTCTCCAGGTATTTCCTGTTGGTCATTTTCCTTCCTTTTTCTATCATTCTGAATATACACTTAAATCCAGAAAGAAATTGTTTACTTGACTGAAATAATGGGAGACAGTAACACCAAGTTATACTGCCTTGGACTCAAAAATATGAATGGCTCCTTTGCACTGCAGGGTGAGCCTCCTCATTTTGTCATCTTCCCCTTCAGGGACTTCCTGTCATTCATACTATTTGTTTCTTATATCTGCTAATAAAAAGACAAAAAGTTTTATGAGCTTGCTAGAGTCATACAACAATGAAGTGTTTCACTCCTTGTTTTGTCACATGTACTTAAAAGGGCCTCTTGATGATGGACACTTAGGCTACAAACACCTTATCACTATTGCAGGTAACAGTTCAATACTTACCATTGCATATCTACTAAATGCTAGTAGGCGTGAAGGACAAATTCTAAAATTAAAATTATTGTGAAATTATCATATTTATTTAGATGTAACAACTTCTGCACTAAAAGACATGCTTTAATTTATACCCCTAATGGGTAGAAGAAAACCCCTGTTATTCTGTGCCCTTTCCAACATTGGGTTTTATTTATTTTTTTATAACTGTTTTTTGTTAATTACACAGGGAGAAGACGGACAGGAGATCTGGGGGTATACATTGCTTACAGCAGTCCTTACCAACACCGAGGGGGCGGCCTTCTGAAAGTGAATTCAGGCACACTTCCTCCTTAGCTGAGGGGTATCAACACTTGCCAATAACTAAAAATAAAAGACCATTCTTCCAATTTTTCTTGCTTTGTGTGAGAGTTCAGGTTAACCCTGCTTTTGTTGACCATGGGGACAGTTGATCAGCTGGTAAGTCTGCTGAAGGACAAAAATCACATATTTCTTCTCAACTGTATTAGGATGCAAAAGTCATCAGAGTATTGGTGGTGGAGCTTAGCACCTGATTCTAAATCCTGGCTCCCCCATTTACTGTGCAGCCCTTGAAAATCCAATTAACATTTCTGTGTCTCATTTTCTCGCCATTAAAAGGCAATAATGAGTGTGTGTGTATCTATTATCTATCTATCTATCATCTATCTATCTATCTATCTATCTATCTATCTATCTATCTATAGTTTTTGTAAATATTAAAGGAGTATGTACAGTTCTTAGAACATTGTCTTGCCTGGTATGAGTATTAGTTGGTAATTTTATTCTAATAAGAGTGCATTAAAATAATTCTAAGCATTTTGCATCGATTCCTAACCAAATTAATAAATAGAAAAATATTTATTACCACACTGAGTTTAACATTTTGTGACAGAAATATTAGCCACAGAAAGTAAGGCAAAATATATTTAAAATTGTAAGTGTATAATAAGTATATATTGTATTTTCTGTCATTGAAGAATTTATGGTCTATTAGAGGAGGCAAGTCATTCATGCATAAACAATAAAATAGTCATTCACATCTAACGATAAAATGCAGCACATGCTAGTGTCAGATGTGTGACACAGACCACTTATTCAGTGATAGTGAAAAGAGCATGTCCTCATGAGAGTTAAACTGAACTGTCCTATAAGATTTGTGAATAACTAATGTTTTGAAAGCAAATTCATAGCTGTGGATCTAAATTCTATTATTTGTTAAATGAAAGCATAGAACTATAAATTATCCAAGATGTCTTCCAACTCTAAAATTCTATTTATTTTAAATCTCTGAACAAGCACTGCAGGTTCAGAATAGTGAGAGTCGGAATGCACTGTAGTAATGAGGCCTTAGCTACATTGGACTTGAATCTTCACATTTAGATTCAAGTGGGAATCATTTTCTAGAAAATTGTGCTTTATAATGGTAATTTTTATGGTGCTTATTATTATTTTCATGTGTTCATTATTAAGAATGGGTAAGTTGGTTTTCCATTAAATGGTTTAATTTTTCATCTAAGAGCTTTCCTTAACCACTCAATCACAAATTTTAATAGCTAATTTTAATATCATATGCCATCAGTATACCTCTTATGAACCATCATACTGGCTTCTTAGCTTGCTTGCTTTCCAGAAAAACTCAATATAGTTTAAAGGTCTGGAAAGGGTATAAAGTGAAATATTATAAGGACTATCACGTATAAGATAAATTTTTGTTGCAAGCAGGACTAAAACAATCAAGTGAGCCTTACTCTTTTATTTCTAAGTTTGGAATATCAATTCTTTTTTAAAAGTGTAATGGATATTAGTATACGTGGTGGCTGCCCAGCATCTTACACAGCCTTGCTATCTGTAGGGAACTGATTATATAGTGATCTTACTTCTAATAAGTAGGAGCCAGAATCTGACCCTGACTATCCCAATCAAATCCTCAAATCCTGTAGCAAAGAGTGATCAGGGGAGAGAGAACACAGACTCTACATCTTGGTAAAGGTTCTGGAGTAGAACAAATATGCGGTACATGTGGTTGGGGCACCTGCTCCTCACGGTGCCATCAGCCGTGGTGTCAGCGGCAAGGGGCAGTGCTATCCATGCTGGAACAGGGCTGGTGTGAACTGGATTTTGCTACTGGCTACAAACACACGAATTTGATTTTTGGTTTCCTCGATATATTGTGATCCATCTAATATCTTAAAATTAATTATTGCTCTGCTAATGCCAGATAACACCAGTTTTTGATTGGTATCATTGCTTGATGAAATAATTAAAAAATCCAGTTCATGTCATTGTGTAAAAATTGCTATATGAAATCTGTTTAAAAAATGTTTGAAGGTCTGACTTTGGGGTAAGATGATGCCTGAAGCAGAGGTATGTTTCAAAACTCGGAGAAAAATCCATGAAAAGAACCAAAGATATGAAATTAAAAAAAAACAAAACAAAAACAGAAACATGTAGCTTTGAAAACTAAGGAAATGTGCCATTCATATTTCATTAATTTCAAGATATTTATTTTGGATGGTGTATAGTAGAAAAGACATTAATGTTCCAGTCATCCAAAATTATAGTTGATAATTAGTATGAATATCTTGGAGGTTGGAAAATAGAGGAAACAGAAAATTAAACACTTTACTAGGTACTTTATGTTTCGATTGTATAATTTAAAATAAAAATAGAACTTATCCCATAAATGGTTGAAGATAACAGTGAGATTTATTTCAGCTCTGGTTAGAAGTGACTTAAAAAAAAAGATGTCAAATAGTGCCTTGGGGACTTCTTGTCTAAAGGTTATAGAGAGAATTCAGCTTAAACCTTGATTAAAGCTAAATTCCTGTCTGATATATAATTCATTGCTTTTCTTTCTGTGAACACAAAGTGAATCTGTAACACCAGTTATCTAGCACCAATTTCAAAAATTAATCCTTTAAATATCTGAACATAAGAGGAATATATTTCTTAAAGAAACACATTTCAATTTAAAATGATATTAAGTGAACAGTAAGTTTTAGTTGTATCGTAGTTTCATATCCACTAGTCTTCTTTTAAAAAACAAAAAGCATGACTCACTATTCATATATCAGGATTCAGAGATCAGAGATACCCTGAGAATATATGGAATCAAAAACCTACAAGTCATAGATAAAAGTCCATATATTTCCCTTGTTGTAGATTCCAGGTACAAGCATCTGTCTCTCTCATTCTTTGAGGAAAGAAAACTGGAAGATTAAAGGAAAGAAAGAAGCACAGACACTCTGGGTTCACCCTTATCTTAAAGACTTTGCTGTGATTGTTCCAGGTCATCACATTTGCTTATCCCAGTTATTTGCATGACTGGTTCACTTGCCTCCTTTAAATATTACCATCTTGGTTAAGGCTGTTCTGATCATCCCAGGTAAGAGTTTAATTTCCCACAACTCTAATCCAATTTATCCTGTCTATTTTATTTCCATAGCACTTATAACTGGTAAAATATATAATTAATGTATGATTTATGCAACACATTATATAATTTATCCATGTATTGTGTAAGTGCCAAAAAGAAGAATTTTTAAAATATATTTTGTATACAAAGTGCTGAGAATAGTCCCTGACATATAGTAGATACTCTATGTATTTTCTTAATACATGAATGATATTAAAAAGATGTTTATAATATGTTGTTAAATGACACAAGTGTCTACAGAAAAATTATGCATTTAAACAACTTCAACAAATGGTTAACATCCAAAATACATAAAGAACTCATACAACTTAACACCAAACCAACAATCCAATTAAAAAATGGGCAGAGGACCTGAACAGATATCTCTCCCAAGAAGACATACAAACAACCAACAAATATATGAAAAGATGTTCCACTTCACTAGCTACTAGGGAAATGCAAATCAAAACTACAATGAGATACTACCTTACACCCGCTATTATGGCGATGATCAACAAGACAAATAATAACAAGTATTGCAGAGATTGTGTAGAAAAAGGAACATCTGTTCACTGCTGGTGGGAATGTAAAATGGTACAACCACTATGGAAAACAGTATGATTGTGCCTCAAAAAATTAGAAATAGAGTTACCATATGACCCAGCAATCCCTTTTATGGGTACCTACCTGAAAAACTCAAAAACATTTATTTGCTAAGATATATGAGGTCTGTTTGGAAAATGTCCAGCCATTGTTAATATAATGAGAACAGTTTGTGTGACATCAATGTAACCTGGTAGCCAGGGAGAGTGGACTGGAAGTATATGCATGAACAATGATTACTTCACTATACTAGTCAGTAGAGGCAGTAGATGCAATTGAGTGAGCATGTGTACTGTGTGGTTATATCATTCAAAAATAACTGAGCGAGTAGAGCAACTCACACTCTACCCGCTCAGTAGAATCTGAGTAGAATCTGCATCAAATTTTGCATTATGCTTGAACATTCCTCCGTGGAAGCTATTTTGATGATTCAGAAGGCCACAGCTATGGGCAACTGGTGATTGGCATCTTCATCACAACAATGTGACTATTCATGCATCATGTCTCATGCAGAGTTTTTTTGTGAAACATCAAATCACCAAGGTGTCTCAGCCCCTCTATAGCCCAGATTTGGTGCTCTGTGATTTCTGGTCTTTCCCAAAACTAAAATCACCTCTGAAAGAGAATATTTCAGACTGTCAATGAGATTCAGGAAAATATGATAGGGCAGTTGATGGCAACTGGGAGAACTGTGTGAGGTTCCAAGGTGTTTACTTTGAAGGGGATTAAGGCATCATTGTCCTATGTACAATGTTTCTTGTATCTTGTAGTTTCTTCAATACATGTCTCTATTTTTCATGTTATATGGCTGGATACCTTCTGGACAGACCTCGTATTCACACCTTTGTTCATTTCAGCATTATTCACAGTGACCAAGACATGGAAATAACCAAAGTGTCCTTTGATGGAGGATTAGATAAAGAAGATATGGTACATGTATACTGGGGAATACTGCTCAGCCATAAGAGATGAAATACTGCCATCTGTGACAAGACTGATGGACTTTGAAAATACTATGCTAAGTGAATAAGTCAGTCAAAAAAAAAAGCTAAGAACCATATGATTTCACTCATTTGAGGATATAAAACCAAAACTCACAGACACAGAAAACAGTATGGTGGTTACCAGAGGGAAGGGAGTGTGGGGTATTAAAGGATAAAGGTGGCCAAATACATGGTGGTAGAAGATGATTAGATTTTGGGTGGTGGGCATACATTTCAATATAGAGATAATGTATCATAGAAATCTATACTTGAAACCTATTTGATCCTATTAACCAATGTTACCCCAATAAATTTAATAAAATTAAAAATATACAAATAAAATAAAATATAAAAAAGAAAAAGCAACCCAACATGGCAAAAATGTGAGTTTCCACTATTAGTAATTTTTAAAAAATATGTAAATTATATGTGGAGAGATATACCAAGATATTAACAGTGTTAATCTCAGTGTGGTCACTTTGTAGATGACATATACTTATTTGCTTGGTTGGTTAGTTTACTTTATTTCTTTATTTCTTTTAATCTTAAATGAATATGGATTACTTAATTAAAAATAGATGGAAGGGTACACATAAGAGAGAAATGGAGGAAGAGAATTAAAGGACTGGCATACAACACCTCATTCTTCCTAAAGCAACAAAATGGCAGAAGTGTAAAAGTCTAGGAAAATGCATTAGCACAAGAAGAAATACAGTCCAGAAGTCCATTTTCCTGAAAGTATTTTTGTTCTGTAAATACTCTGCAAAAATGGGTTTATCTCCCTTTAGCAATTTATTGTTCATATAGGTTTATTGTTTTTTGTAGGCTCTTCCCATAAAATGCACAAAATTCATTCTAAGTCTTTTTCTGCAAGTGGTTTCTACAAATTTAGACAGAGTTAGATAGATGATAACAGAGAAGTATAACTGAAATTTGTTTTCATAGGCTATTACAGTTATCTCAAAGACATGGTTTCTTGATCGACTAACACAAATGTTAATCAGTACTTTGCATTTATATTTTCTAATTCTGAAATTCCATTTGCCATCATGCTATCTGTTTATTTCCCTCAATCTTTAGAATACAGAATCACAGATTCTGTCCCCAAAGTCTGGTTTGAATTGATCCAAAAATTGGCATTTACGCCCTGTCAATCAAACTGCAATAAAGAGTCATGAAAATGGAAAAGATTAAAGAACAGATTGCACAAATCTATACCCCTCACAAGTAAGTGCATTAATATTTTAAATGTATTCCTACAAGCCTGTTAATTATAAAAGGAAAAACATATAAGTATTTAATATCTTTAAAAATCAGTTTAATTTAGGTAAACCCATAGATATGATTTTAAAATAACAAAGTTGTCATCAAATAAAAAGAACATCTTAAATTTTATTCTTACTCAGAATTATAAAGACAGCTTGTATTTCAAAAATGTTTTTCTACTGTACCCAACTTTTCTCTTTTAGTAACAGATTTTCTATTTAGTTTATGTTTTAGCATTTCTCACTTGGATTAATAATTATTTCATTTGGTGCATTCTCCTTATATTCTTTTAAATGTGTCTTTCATATTTTTGCTGGAATTATCTTTAAAGCTATCTGAATGTTGTGGTCCTTGTTTAGGTTTTTATAGGCCTCAATTTAAAAATTAACTCTCCCACATGACTTGTCTATGTTAAGTATGTTTTACATACTTATGTGCAAGGTTTTCTTGTATCAGTTGGTTAAAACAAACTGCAGCCTTTAGCCCACCATTGTGGTGGTTTTGACTTAAATTGGAAAAGGGAATTCCTATTAATAGGTAGGACTCCAAATAGTATAGTTAATAACATGATTCATTATATCTGAAAAACAAAGATGGAAACTGAGAAGTACTCCAGTTTTTGGATAAAGATTCATGGAAATGCAGAACAGTCAGGGAAATGGTTGGAAAAATTTAGAGGACTGGTGTTAAGTGTTTGGTAAAACCATATATGGCTAGGCTTCTCAGAATAAACCTATAGTGAGAGAAAGTCTGATCTTTGCAAATTCACAGCAAAAGTCTCTACTGCATGTACAGTTCTAAATAAAGACATAGATAAGGTGGTCCAGTTATAAATGCCATTTATCCCCCTTGTCCCTTTGTTCTAATTGAATTAGATCCTAATCGTTGGCTATGGTAACAGGAATGGAGATTACACATGAGCTCACCCACGTGGATTTAGCCTGATCTTTGTACTACTACTGTGCTGTGTCCAAAGACCTGCAGTTGTGACTAAAGAAAATGGTTCACCGAACCCTGGAGGACCAGTCAGGTACTTATTATAAATGGATTATATTTGTATTCTTTGCTTCATGGTCATGAGATAGGTTGTCTTTACTAAAATAGAAATATAAAGAATATTCCTAGTAGTAAACTTTACAATTTATAGGTTATAGAATATCAATACTGAATTATGAAAGAAATTCTTGAGCAGTGGGTGGACGTTTCTCAGGTTTTAATTAAGGTATTCAAGATGATTTTTGGACAGTGGACATATATTCTCATTTATACCAGAAACAGTTAACGCTATATTAGATGAATGTATTTTTGGAAGTGTATCTATAAGGATGCTGGAGGTTTTTGCACAGGGAAGCAAACACTAAACTTGACATATATCATTATTTCTCACTGTTTAGTCCACGTTGCCTTAAAAGCCCTCTCTAGGAAGTGAATTCCTTCTATGTGCAATTGTTGCCCACTATTCAGCTCAAGAAGTGTGCATCTTGGGCTCCTAAGGGAGGGGGTAGTGTCCCTGGCCGCACCTCTTTTCCAGCGAGTTCGCCTGACTGCTGCGCCAGATATCATCTCTCACTTTGGACTTGCCTTACTCTGGGTTGTAGGTTCGCCACCTCTGCCACTGTCCTTTACTCTAGCACAGACAGAGCTTTGGTTTCCCATTCTTTTATTAATATCAACTGACTTGCTTTCTAACTTTGAGAATTGCTTCTAATTTCTGGTCTGCTGATGCTATATTTTCTTATTCCGAGCTATTATGGATTTGTTTTTTGAAAAAAAATATATTCGGGTTACTTTGATTTTGGGTATGAAAAGAGGTTGGCTTATTCATACAGTCTGGCTATAGTTCTAAATATATTAAACCAAGTTCAAGGATAATATTTACTCTAAAATACAGTCTTTTGTACATACTTTTTCAGTCTATCACTACTTAGTCTAAATATTTTCTGCTTGACTTAGACTTCAATTTATCTATACTTACTCTAGAAAGCCCCAGGAGTTCCCAAAGGCTGGGTTAGGGACTCAGTCCTTGCTCTGACTGAATCTCCTATATCTAATCTTATTATAACATCTGCCATGACCTATTCTAACTGCCTTTTTACTGTTGTTTTCCCTATAGTCAGATTTTAAGCTCCTTGAGAGAAATTAATACTTCATATCAATCATAATATCTTGAAGGCTGGACATTTGCTGTGCACTGTCAAGTGCCTATGCACAGGGAAATAAATAACCACCTTGATAAACTGATACATTCTAAAAGTTTTTGTTTGAATACTTTTATCCTGCTGTGGCTCCCACAGAGAAGTCACACCTCGATCTCCTTTTGAGCAATCTTTCTGGCTGAGAGGAGTGAAATTAGCTGAGCAGCTTCAGTTCCAGATCTTCAGAATAAGTTTCAGTTTATGAGTCTAAAACACCTCTTCATGGGCAGTTTTTAATCAATGGGTGAGCTCTGTGGGCAGATTAGGGCAATACAAGATTTCACTAACGGACCATGTTTAATTCAGAGCTGCCCATCAGGTTATGGGATAACACTTTCAGATCTGCATCACTGTGTGAGGCCCTGCCCAGATCTTCTCCGCCTCCCTTTTCTTTCACAGGTGTCAGAGGGTGTGGAAGGTTTATCCTGTTCAGTTTAGCTCCTCTGACCCCCCCGCCCCGCCCTTATCCTTCACTGGACTTATTCCTCAATACATTGCTTAGCTACTAATGCCCACTCAGCATCTTCTTCCTGAAGGACCAATTGAAACACTACTGATGTAAAAAAATTTTTCTTAATCTGAAAATACACAAAAACATGAAAGATTATGAAGTTTGAAATGAATTCAATAACTGCTTAGTTTCTAATTGATAAGCTTCTTTCGTTGGCACTCCTTAGTCAACCTTCTGCTTAAAGCTCCATGTTAAAAATTTATTCTTGTTGGGTCAGAAGATGGTGGCTAAGTAGAGGAGGCTAAACCCTCTTGCTCATGCACCCAACTGGACACCTAGTCAACCTTCTGAAGAACTGAGTGATCAGCCAATGAAATTCCAGCTTATTTGAAGTTTGGAAGCCAAAGATTGCAGAGGACGATAGAAAACGGAAGGTAAGGAGGTTTTGTAGGCTGTCAGGAAGGTCCCTGAGTCCTGCGCTGCGGATGCAGCTGTGGTGGCTCCC